>ONZH01015443.1:0-42252 GCA_900303285.1 Rhinella marina | reverse complement strand
AACATTATTTACACCAGAAATCTGGCAGAAATTGCTACTGGAACCTTCACAATGTCTTAGCTGGCATAGGTTTCTGATGAATGGACCTCATGAAAAATTATTGAGACCTGCACCTCCTAATAAATTGGTCACATCTTTCACCAGTGTCCTTTTTACTAAGACTAGTGTATGTAATGCAACTCTTTAGCAAATGACTCCCAATGTAACTGTAGCTAAAAGCTAGCATAGAAAAGTTGCAAATTTCGTCACAAGTGTATGTTTGCAATAAAATTATTTTTTCATTTATTACTCATTCATTATTTACTTTGTTTTCCTTACAGATAAGAACATTTCTTATTAAGTGATCTGTGTGCATATTACTGCCTATCTCCAGTCACATTTCAATACATTTCCTGGTATCAGTATGCAGACTATACAAGTTATTTATTGTATACATGCGTCTCCTGTTATCAGATACAGTTTAGTTATTTTTTGCAAGCATCAGGTTTTTTTTTTAAGCATATCTTTATTGATTTTGCATTTTACCCACATTACAATCAAGTGAAAAGACAACAGGGCATGAGCAATCAGAATTGCACCTCCTCCACTGTGCATGTTATATCAAGCTACATATCACTTGCGCAGTTAAACAGATAAATGGCAAATAATTACACATTACATTGCTCTTGCCATATATCATCCATGGAAAAATGATGTCAGTAACAAGGCCGTGACAAGAATCCTGGGGTATGCACCCTCGTAGATGGCTTAAGACTCAGTTTTGAAAGGAAACGTCTAAACACCCCTGAAAATCCCATTTTGTCCAACACCGTATCCAGCCACCCCCATCTCACGTTATCGAGGGCCTTCTCTGCGTCAAGTGTCAACGCCAGAGACTCCCCCTTCTTCGAGAAATGATCTATACGGTCTAATGCTGCCAGTACAGTCCTAATATTAATGACCGCTGATCTTCCCTTCACAAATCCTGTTTGGGCTGGAGTGATCAAGTAGGGGAGTATCATGGCTAGCCTGTCAGCTAAGAATTTAGAAACCAGTTTAGTATCCACATTAATGAGTGATATGGGTCTGTAAGAACTCGATTATAAAGGATCCTTCCCTGGTTTCGGGAGCAATTTAATATAAGAAGTATTCTCTTTATCAGGGCACGATGACCCTTTAAGGATATCATTAAACCATGTCAGTAGGGAGGGCGCTATCTGTGCCAACAGTGTCTTGTAATATTCACCTGTGAACCCATCTGGGCCCGGGGCTTTGGCTGAACCTAGCTGCTGGATTGCTTTCTGCAGTTCGTCCATGGTGACTTCAGGATCTGAAGTTGTTCTAGCGACACTTTAGGCAGCCTGACCTGATCTAATAAGGTGTTGGAGAAGTCACCTCCCCCCTTGTCACTATACAAGCCTTCATAGAACTGTCCTAATACTGAGTTGATCTCGGCTGGATGGTTAACAATAGCCCCTTCTGTATTCCGAAGACTAGAGATGCCCTGAGTAATACGCTGTCCCTTAGCTAGGTTCGCTAGTAAATGCCCTGCCTTATTTCTGTACCTATGTAATCTTGCCTCATATAGGGAGCGAGATAGTGACTCCTTCTCCCTTAGAAGTTGTTCATAGACACTGCGCGCCTCAGACCAGGCAAGTTTGTGAGCCTCTGACTGTGATTTCGTGAATTGCAGGTAGGTTGCTCGGACCTTTTGACTGGCCGTGCTTAGGTTATACACATCACCTTCTTTTTCAACCCTATAAGATATGTCATAATCTTGCCTCTCATCACCACCTTTTGAGGCGTTCCCAAAAAGTTCTGGTGACTCAACATGCTCCGCGTTGTCCGCTGAGTATTCCTCCCACCAACTTCTTAACTTGTCCATAAATTCCGAATTGGGCGTCAGATGTGCTGGAAATCTCCAGAGGTAATCAGGGCCCCTCGGATAAACATCTTGTAACTGTAAATAGATAGGGGCATGATCTGATATAACTATATCCTCTATCTCTGCCCGTTCAATTCTGTTGTGGAGCCCGCTGCTAGTAAAACAATAGTCTATCCGCGACCATGATTGACCAGCATGTGAGTAAAAAGTATAGCTCCTGTCATCCGGGTGCATTAGACGCAAAGGGTCTAGCAGACCAGTTGCTCTCATAAAAGGACTAAGTACCTTATCCTGAACCCCTTCCTTTCTCACTGAACTAGGGTGATGTTTTCTATCCTCAGCATGGCACACTACAGAATTAAAGTCCCCTCCCACTATCTTATTGGGGCACATGTCCAGCAACAGGGTAACTTCAAGATCTTTGAAGAACTGGGCATTACTGGAGTTCAGTCCATATGTTATAGATGCTGTACTGTACCCCCTGGACTAGTATCAAAATATGAACCCATCTCCCTTTGTCATCCACCATATAATTTATGAGCTGATGTTGGAATGATTTGTTCAATAAGATGAGAACCCCGGCCTTTTTATTATCCGCTGGTGCTCCTATCACCTTTCCCACCCACAGCTTCTGCATTCTCTCCATATCCCCTCCTGCCAGGTGTGTCTCTTGTAACAAAGCTACATCCGTGCCTAATTTCTTTAGATGCCTCAACACCATCCATCTTTTTTGTGGGGATCTCAGCCCCTTAACATTCCATGACAATACTTTCATGTTTTAAGTTGGAGAGTAAATGCTTCGTTAACCAGTAGAGGAATCCCCGAAAACTAATATCATGAGGCCACCACAGATTCATATAAACTAGTCCCCCCCCCCAACTCGTCCCCCCACCCCACCCCCAAACCCAACATAACATTCAGCTTCAAAGAGAAATACATTGACTTCCTTTTTTTCTGGGCTGCAATCCCTCCTCCCTTACTAATGCTAAACAGGTGCGGAATCTATATTTCAATAGTGCCATGGGGGTTAACATGGGACTATACTTTACATCAATATAGTGTTCCCCCAAAGTAGAGCAATACCCCATTAATGAAATAGAATAACATGAAACATTATTCAAACATATGCAAACAGAGCCATAACAGGCTGGAGATGTCTGCTCTAAATTAGAAGGATATAATGAGAAGGTCAGCGGGTAATGTCCGGAGTTCTCCCATGTCTCCCATAGTGTTCTGTCATTATTACCCGTTGCCGGTTCAACGTCCCAGTCTTTCTCTGGAGGATCTGTACCGACGGTCTGGATCTGAAGGGTCCTTCTCAGTTCCCTGCTGGCTAGGTCTCTCCGCCATCGGCAATAGATAGTCCTCCACCGCCCTCGGATCATGATAAGTGGTAATAGACCCGTCTTTGTGCGTAACTCGGAGGTTCGCTGGATACTGCAACTGGAACTTGATCTGCTTTCGATATAATATCGAGCAGACCTTGCTAAATTCTCTCCTTCTCTTTGCGACTAAGGCTGAATAGTCAGCAAACAATAAAATGTTATGCCCTTTCAACTGCAATGGCGCCTTTCTCATTCTGAATGCCCGCAGAATGGCTTCCTTGTCACAAAAGTCCAGATACCTCATGATAACTTGACGCGGTCTGGGTAACAGACCTGGATGCACCCCATCTTGTTGGGACCTGGAAGTTGAGGGGGTTCCAATACGATGCGCCTTCTCCACTTTATGAATACCAGCCAGGCCTAAGGCCTCAGGGAGTTCCCTCTCACAGATATCCCTTAAGGCCTGAGGCCTAATAGATTCAGGCAGACCTATAAGCCTTAAATTGTTCCGCCTGGAGCGGTTTTCTAGGTCCTCCAGCTGGTCTTTCAGGATAATGTTCTGCCGGAACAGATCTTGGGTGCGGTGGTTGGCTTTCGCTGCATCCTCCTCCACATGAGCCACTCGTTGTTCCAGCTCGTCCAACCTGGTATCATGTTGCGCCACAGCTTCATGCAGTTGTTGCAGCGAGGCAGAGAGCGTTTTCGAGAGCGTTTCCCTAATGTCAGGGACCAGGTATTTTGCCACCTCTATAGCAAAGATCTTGTAATCAATATGTTTAGGTCCCACCAAGTCCTCCGGTTGCAGCGGGAGGCCTGGATGCCTTTCACTCTCTCCTGTCGGGAACGCTGGGCGGGAATCCGCCATCTTGCTGAGCATGGTTTCTGCAGGTGCACCTTTGCTGTGCCGAATTGATTGCCGTCCGCTCCTCAGAAGATACCGGTCCATGTACCGGAGAGAACAGAGTGGCAGGGAGTCTGCTTTGGAGCACTAGACTCCCTCTTGTGACAGCTGTAGCGGAGCTAGGCCGAGTTTAGGGAGTTTAGGAAGCGGAGCTGAGTTACTCCGCGGCTTGCATCCCAGCGCCGGAACCGGAAGTCCCTCGCAAGCATCAGTTTTAACGCTATAACTTTTGTTTTTAGCTTTTGTGATTTTGTTTAATATTTTTATATACATAACATGATTTATACTTTTTTACATATGGTTAGATTTAGACTTTAAATATTAATAAGGCCTTAACTAGTGGTATGACAATTCATTGTCATCAATGTATTTATGTATATTTATTTTATTTTTTGGGACCTGTCCCTCAAAAGGTCAGAAAATATTGGGAGACTTTATTATAATTATGACTTTTTAACTATTCTTTTTCACTTTAACTGGGGTTGCAAACCAATACTATGCTGTGTAAACCCAGCCTCACCGTCTAAGTACATTAGTTTAACTCCTTAATGTAAACTCATGTACATGTATGTGATCAACGTTAAGGGAATGTATGGAGCGGAATTGCATACGATGAAGGCGATCCCCGTCATTTAACCTCTCAAATGCTGCTGTCAATAGCGATCTGTGGGGTTAGGCAGAGGAAGGGGGCTACCTAGGAGGCAAGTAAAAAAGAAAAGAAAACTTGGCACTTAAGGGGTTGTCTGAGTTATGAAAAAAAAAAAATATATATATATATAGCACTGTAAATCTGATGGGCAGCAGTATATAATGAAGTCAAGCAAGTTTTAGGCAAAAAATATATATATTTCATTTCCCTGGTTCTCTTCTGGCCTTTGTTTACCTGCAGTAACAATCTCTTCCCCTCCGCCTGCTCTGCAAAGGGAGTGACTACAAGTGCTGCCCTGAATGACATGTCTGCCTGCTAGGATACTCAGTAGCATGTTTTATGTGTAGGACTACAAGTCCCAGCTGTACAATGACACTGCTGATACACACAGGATCTTCCCCCTAACTTTCTTGTGCAATACTCTGCAGATATTTTCTAGTCTGTCAGCTCCTGGCTCCAGCACAGTGACATCTCATGTACAGGCTCTTATCTGCTCCCTCGGGCTTGTGCACGAAACATCATCAGAGCAGGGAGAGAAGCTGACATCACAGGTCATGTGAACCTCAGTGAAGTCTGCGAAAGCAACAACTGTAGAAGCAGTAAGTGCATGGTAAGGCCTTTACATCTGATTAGTTAGAAATATAAAAAGAACAAAAAAATAACTGACCACTCCTTTAAAGGGGTTCTCTCATTTCTACAAATGTATTGATTGTGATTCACATTTCCATCACATTATACACTGCTCGTTTCCATGGTTATGACCACCCTGCAATCCAGCAGCAGTAGCCATGCTTGCACACTATAGGAAAAAGCACCACCCTAGGCACACTGCCACAGACCTAGCCACCAGAGTATCGTTTTTTTTTCTTTAGTGTGCAAGTTATAGTAACTAGTAAATAGGTATAGTATATGTGTGTATATATATATATATATATATATATATATATATATATATATATATCAATGATAATAAAGAGTATAGTAGGCTGAAAATGTACAGCTATAGCGGTGATTAAATGAGTATACCGTTGGGTTTTAAATGTGGCAATCTACAAAGGATTCTAGGAATATGAATAAAATGTATCTTGTAAAATGTATAACGTAACTAGAGATGCAGATCATGACAATTTGTAACAGTATTGTCATGGAATATAGTATGGTATAGTCAATGGGAAAACAATAAGAAGACACTATAAATCAGGGACAGACTGGGAACTTAACATGGCCCTGGAAAAAATATTAAAAGTGGCCCGGTTTTGTAGTCTGGTCCAAACTGATGGAAGGCAGAGCCAGCAACACCATATTGCTGCACATTATACTGCCCCAACATAGCACAGTCCATCACAAAGTACTCCCAGCAGCACCAAATACATCCCCAAAAACTTCCACTGGCCGGCTGTGAGGAGGACTCAGGCGCCCTCCTGTGCATCGTCCCACCGGGTAATTTCCCTGTAAGCTCTATGGCCAATCCTCCCCTGCTATAAATACACTATAGAGTATATGAAAATGGGTAAAGTAAACATTATATATGAAAAAGTAAATAATCTTTAAAAAAAGGTTTTTGTTTGCTTTGCCATACATATATTACTACATATGGGCTATTTATACCATTTTTATTTATCACGGTGTGACAGGGTATCAGGGCAGACTGGCCATGGACCATACAGGGTAATTTCCTGGTGGGCCAATGTCCATGGGGCCACCCTCTTTATGGCCGCCAGCCAGGTACATAAACATCTGATGCTCTCAGCATTAATAAATGTAGGAGCATCAGGTACTCGTGCACCTGGAACCTGGCCAGCATTTTGTGCTGCACTGTGGTATTTGCTTATATTTGGTGCTGCACTGTGCTATTTGGTTCTGCACTATAGTATTGTAGGCCCTACCTATCTTTGTTGCCCCTGCCTACATGTGTTGCCCCACCTTCTGCCAGTTTGGATCCACCTACAACATGGAACCACTTTTAATTCCTAGTCCTCCCCTGCAGGGTATGAAATGCATGGGAAGGGGAGGAGGGAAGAATAGATATTGCTACTGATTATTTCAAATGTGGCTCCCCTAACCGTGTGCTGTCACCACAGACCTCAAACCTAACCCTATCTGTAACCTATAATTCCCCTACACTGTTCTGACACGTTTCCCACCGAGAGCAAGGATCATCAGGGGACTTCAGGGGGGGATACCCAGAAACGATGATTGATGTGCCTGCACGAACGACAGGACCAGTGAGTGTTTCTCTCATTCATTGGGTGATCAGCGGCACATTTAGATGGTCTGATTGTAATCTGCCCGAAAATCGGCTATATAAATCCACCTTAACACAACCTGTAGATGAGCAAATAAATATCAACAATCATCAGGCCCAAAATAGGACCCTCAATACTCCCATGTGCCAGGATGGAGAGGCAGGGACATATTGACCAAATGCTGCCACTGATAAAGACTGGCGTCTGGAAACCTGTCAATAAAGGTCCTACCCTTCTTGTTATTTGATACCATGTCCTGTCTGTGCCATCTTGCCTGGATGCCACCAGTCTCTTATGGTAGCTGCATTTCGGTTGGACCCCTGTGTGTGCTTTTTTTGCATTGGATTTAGTATATTTTATAGAACTATGAGTAAAACGTAAGCTTTAATCCTGTACATATCATTTGAATTTGCTAGCAAAGATTGGCATTCCACACTGCTACATTATGGGGGAGACTTATCAAAATGGTGTAAAGTAGATGTGGCTTAGTTGCCAATAGCAACCAATCAGATCCCACTTCATTTTCTAAAAGGAGGTGTCCAAAATTAAAGGTGAAATCTGATTGGTTGCTATGGGCAACTAAGCCAGTTCTACTTTTCACCAGTGTGATAGATCAAAACACATAGGGGTAGATTTATCCTCTGCAATGTGGTGACTGGATCATACTTCCACAGTACTTTGTATTTATTTCATTTGACAATTGATTTTGGTATCCGATATTGGAATCATTTTTCCCTTATGTTCAGTGCTGGAGATCCTGTATTAGTGATTTTATATTTGCACCTCTTATATGATGTATGATATGTTTACCACAAGATCCCTTTCCACTATACTTTAACCACATAGTGTGTGTTACACTCCATGACAATACTGTTACATGTCACCATAATCTCCATCTCTAGTCATACGTTTTATGTGATACATTTTATTCATATTTCTAGAATCCTTTTTAGAGGGTCCTACATAAAACTCAAAGGCATGTTCATTTATTCACCATTTTATTATTATTTATTAAAGGGTTTCTGTCACCAGTTTTTTCGGTATGAATCAGGCTGACATTAGAGATGTGCTAATGTCACCTGATTCCAAATATATATCTGTTTTATTTACTGGTGCCCCCATTTTTATATAAAATGAACTTTTATTTTATGCTAATAAGGCTCCTAGGTGCAAGGGGCGTTACCTCTGCTCCTAGAGGCTCTGTTGATTGACAGGACCAGGCAGAGAAGAAACACTCAATTCACCATAGCTTTTAAGGACCTTCAATGATGTCATGACCATGTGATCAGTCACATGGTTTAGGAGGAGACAGGCTGTTTGTGTGATCCTAACCATGTGACTGATCACATGGTCATGACATCATTGAAGGTCCTTAAAAGCTATGGTGAATGGAGTGTTTCTTCTCTGCCTGGTCCTGTCAATCAACAGAGCCTCTAGGAGCAGAGGTAACGCCCCTTGCACCTAGGAGCCTTATTAGCATAAAATAAAAGTTCATTTTATATAAAAATGGGGGCACCAGTAAATAAAACAGATATATATTTGGAATCAGGTGACATTAGCACATCTCTAATGTCAGCCTGATTCATACCGAAAAAAACTGGTGACAGAAACCCTTTAATAAAGCACCATTCATTCCATAGCGCTGTACATAGGATAAGGGGTACACATGCAAACGTACATAATACAGACAATTGCACTAAGCATGAACAAGGCGCGTTACAAACTGGTACAGAAGGAGAGAGGGCCCTGCCTGTGAGGGCTTACAATATACAATCTATATCTATACATTATCACTATACTATACTCATATTTAAATAGTGATATACTGTATATACATCTGTACCCTTGTCTACATACATTTACCAAGTCTGTAACTGCATATTGTATATTATATATTCTGTATATATGGATATACCTTACTGATAGATACCTGCATCTCTGGACTCTGGTTGTGATTTTTTTCTTAGACACAATCATGGGATTGCATCCTAAAACCATGTTCATGTGCCAAGTTTTGTTTTCTCAGCTACACTATATCTGATGACCTAAAAAATCCAGACAAGTCTCCTAAGTATATTGACTGTTCTTGATTTATTATACTCGCTTATATAGCGCTGACATAATGCAGAGATTTACAGACATTATCATCACACTGTGTGGCTCATAAACTGGTTTCCTCTCACACTTCAATAACCTACTGACAGGGAACTTAAAGTACCTGGAGTAACCCACACAAACACGTGGAGGACATACAAACTCCATGCAGATATCCTTGGTCGGATACAAACCTAGGACCCCAATGCTGTAAGGCACCAGTGCAGTGCTAACCACAGGGTTTTAAAATGCACAAGCTGTATATCAATACAAATCAAGCCAGCTTTTTGCATGCCACCCAGCTTTCCAATCCATAGTCACACAGTGTAAAGAAAAACAGAAAATCACTACCTGTGACTGCTCTAGAGCAGGGATGATCAACCAGCGGCCCTCCAACTGTTGCAAAACTACAAATCCCAGCATGCCCTAATAGCTGTAGGCTGTCCAGGCATGCTGAGAGTTGTAGTTTTGCAACAGCTGGAGTGCCGCAAGTTGAGCTCTAGATGCTTATATACAGTCATGGCCAAAAGTTTTGAGAATGACACAAATATTATATTTTCACATGATCTGCTGCCCTCTGGTTTTTATGTGTGTTTGTCAGATGTTTTTATCACATACAGAAATATAATTGCAATCATATTATGAGTAACAAAAGCTTATATGGACAGTTAGAATGAGTTAATGCAGCAAGTCAATATTTGCAGTGTTGACCCTTCTTCTTCAGGACCTCTGCAATTCTCCCTGGCATGCTCTCAATCAACTTCTGGACCAAATCCTGACTGATAGCAGTCCATTCTTGCGCAATCAATGCTTGCATTTTGTCAGAATTTGTAGGTTTTTGTTTGTGCACCCGTCTCTTGATGATTGACCACAAGTTCTCAATGGGATTAAGATCTGGGGAGTTTCCAGGCCATGGACCCAAAATCTCTGTTTTGTTCCCTGAGCCATTTAGTTATCACCTTTGCTTTATGGCAAGGTGCTCCATCATGCTGGAAAAGGCATTGTTGATTGCCAAACTGCTCTAGGATGGTTGGGAGAAGTTGCTCTCGGAGGACATTCTGGTACCATTCTTTATTCATGACTGTGTTTTTAGGCAAGACTGTGAGAGAGCCGATTCCCTTGGCTGAGAAGCAACCCCACACATGAATGGTTTCAGGATGCTTTACAGTTGGCATGAGACAAGACTGGTGGTAGCGCTCAACTCGTCTTCTCCGAATAAGCTGTTTTCCAGATGTCCCAAACAATCGAAAAAGGGATTCATCAGAGAAAATGACTTTACCCCAGTCCTCAGCAGTCCAGTCCCTGTACTTTATCCCTTCGTCCTATGACAGCACCCGGAGAGAGGATCCGCCTCCCAGGACAGGAAACCCACAGGTATAAATCTTCCAAGGAGCCTCTCCCCTTCAGTGTGGTTTCCTGTCCTGGGAGGACAACCTACGGGTACGGTTTGTTATTTTTGCGGGGAGTAGTTTCTCCCTGGGATCGGAGCTTCTGGGCTGAGGTACCCGCCGGGTGATGTCCCCGCTCCACGTACCTGAAGTTAGCAGGGCACCAGATGGTCCGGGGGGGCCGCGGCGGTGACTGAATGGCCGCATCCCTGCCTGTGGGGAGTCATGCGGCTGGAGAACGCCGGGCGCCGGCAGCTTCCTTCTTCCGGCAGATGGGGGAAGGAGGAGGCGGGACGTGCCGGGATGCGTCATCACGTCGGCACGTGATCAAAAAGGCGCCGAATTCAAATCCCCGGCGTGGAAGTCAGCCGAAGGGAAGTGCTGCTTGATTACAGCGCTACAGGAGATTCCTCCAGCCTGCTTCAGAAGAAAATACAGCCCAGACTCAGCTCCCCCTGAGATCCTTGCTAGGTTCTTCCGGTTCCAGGGAAAAGGGGGCACCAGAGATGGAGAGCCCAAATGAAGCCCCCAAGGACCCTGTTACCCCGATGCCTGTGGTAGGATATGGGTAGGGGTGTTGTTTCGGCTATGTAAGTTTTTCTAAGGGAATGCTTATGTCTGCTTTATATTGATTGTCTTATCAGGATAAGCCTAAAAAAGCAACGTCAAAGTCACGTCATAAGGAGTCACCATCCATGATGAGATGCATGAAGAAAATGATTAGAGATGAAGTGCACTCTACCCTTGCGTCACATAAGGAGTCTCGTCCGCATAGATCTAGGCATACGGAGAGAAGTACGCTGGTTTCTCTGGATTCTAATGAATCATGCTCAGAAATAGAAGTAGAGAGTGGTGAAGTGGACACAGGCTCTTCCTCGGATGAGGATGCAGGGGGAAGACCCTTTTTTCCCTTACAGGATGTGGATCAGCTTATTAAAGCTGTGAGGGCAACTATGAGTATGGAGGAAACCAGGGAGGTCCGTTCAGTTCAGGACGTTATGTTTGAGGGCCTTGAATCTAGGAAAAAACGCTCCTTTTTTGTACATAAAAATGTTGCATCCATGATTGAAAGAGAGTGGCGTCATCCAGAGAAAAGAAGCTTTATCCCGGGAGCGGTCAAGAGGAAATATCCTTTTGCAGAGGATGATTGTGTGCAGTGGGACAAAGCCCCAAGAATAGATGTCCCTATTGCCAAAGTATCCCGGAAATCCTCACTTCCATTTGATGACCTGGGGCAACTTAAAGATGCCATGGACAGAAAAGCGGACAGCTGTCTGAAAAAAACCTGGGAATCAGTAGGGGCAGCTTTTAAGCCATTGATAGCTGCTACTTGTACCTCTAGAGCCTTAATCCTATGGTTAAAGCAGTTGGAAGAGCAGATCAGGGACAAAACCCCGAGGGAGAAAATCTTAGAATCTCTTCCTGTGATTTCTAAAGCAGCAGATTTTTTGGCCGATGCGTCCGCAGACTCCGTTAGACTGTGTGCAAGGGCCTCTTCTATGGCTAATACTGCAAGACGTGCATTATGGCTGAAGAATTGGTCAGGTGATGTGGCCTCTAAGAGTCGTCTTTGTGGTTTACCGTGTGAGGGAAAATTCCTATTTGGTCCTGCATTGGATGACATATTAGAAAAGGCGGGGGATAGAAAGAAGGGGTTCCCCACCTCCTTTCCCAGGCAGAGTTTTTCTCTCCAGAGAGGGAGAAAATTTAAGGAAAAAGAAAAGAGCCCTCCCAGGTGAGACAATAAGTGGAAGTTCTCTAAGTCTAGAGCCAGGGGCTTTCTCTTTAGGGGTCAGCCCTCCGACTCCAATAAAAAAGGGACCTCCCAATGACGCCAGGGTGGGAGGAAGGTTAAAAAACTTCCTCCCGGCCTGGGAGAAGATATCCAACAACTCCTGGATTCTTCAGTCCTTAAGAGACGGTTTCAGATTGGATCTAAAGACTCTACCTCCAGAAAAATTTGTGGTGACGAATATAGGTGCCCGGGGTCAAATTGCATTAGAAGCGGAAGTACAGAAGCTTCTGGACAAAGGAGCCCTGACGGTGTGCCCAAAAGAAGAAGAAGGGAAGGGGTATTATTCTACTCTTTTCCTTGTAAAAAAAAACGAACGGAGAATTCAGGACTATAATCAATTTGAAATCCCTGAACAAATTTCTCTTTTACAGAAGATTCAAGATGGAAACAATAAGGACGGTTGTGGATCTGCTGTTCGGGAATTGTCAGATGGCGGTTCTGGACATCAGGGATGCCTATTACCATCTACCGATATTTCGTGGCCATCAGAAATATCTAAGGATAGCTTTGACCTTTCAGGGATGTCTGAGGCATTTTCAATTCCAGGTATTGCCCTTCGGAATTGCCATGGCCCCCAGGATTTTTACCAAACTAATATCCGAGGTGGCAGCCCACATAAGGGAGAAGAATACCCTATTCGTCCCTTATCTCGACGATTTTCTAATTATTGCTTCATCTCATCAGGAATGCAGGAGACGGTTGGGTCACGTGATGACGACGTTGGAATCCCTGGGCTGGATTTTGAATCTAGAAAAATCTAAATTAATTCCAGGAAGAAAACAACAGTTTCTGGGGATTCTTTTAGACTCGGAAGTCCAGAGATCCTTCTTGTCCCAAGAGAAGATCGAGAAGGTAATGTCTGTGGTTCGGGAATTAATACTCAAACCACAGGTATCCATAAGGAAGGCGATGTCAGTCTTGGGAACTCTGACTTCATGCATTCCTGCAGTCCAATGGGCCCAGATACACAGCAGAGCCCTTCAGTGGGAAATCCTGAGTACCTGGTCAAAGAGCACAGAAGATCTAGATTCCAGCCTAACAATTTCCAGCCAGACTTGTCGAGCTTTGACTTGGTGGCTTTCTCGGAAAAATTTAGCTCAGGGAGTCCCTTGGAGACTAGAAGACCCCCTTGTAATCACCACGGATGCCAGTCCTTGGGGTTGGGGGGCTCATGTAGGAGATCTGTTGTTTCAGGGAGTATGGGGGCCTCATACCCCGGACAGCTCCTCAAACCAGAAGGAACTACTCGCAGTGTTCAGAACTCTGCAGGAGGTTCTTCCTCTAGTTCAGAACCGTCACGTGAAGGTTTTATCAGACAATGGTTCCGTTGTAGCTTATCTGAACCACCAAGGGGGCTCTCGCTCCGAATCCCTGGGAACCCTGGCGGTTCAGATTTTTTCTCTGATAGAGGGAAAAGCCCTGTCTCTTTCAGCTCTCCACATCAAAGGTAAGGACAACTGGAAGGCAGACTTCCTGAGCAGGCACTTCTTAGATCAGAAAGAATGGGCTTTGAATTATGCAGTTTTTTCAAAGATCACAAAGTTATGGGGAGTACCGAGGATAGATTTATTTGCTACCAGAGCGAACAGGAAAGTGAAGAGGTTTTTTTCCCTGACCTTGTTAGACTATCCAGAAGCAGTAGATGCATTGGTTCAGCCTTGGAACCGAGGACTTCTCTATGCGTTCCCTCCGCTTCAGATTCTGCCCAGAGTCCTAAAGAAAATCAGGGAAGACCGGGCAAGGGTGATCCTCATAGCTCCATTTTGGCCTCGTCGGGCATGGTTTTCTTGGCTGAGGATAATGTCCATAGCAGATCCTTGGGTTCTCCCGGATATTCCAGACCTCCTGAGTCAGGGTCCCGTACTTCACCCACCTGTGAGAGGGCTACATTTAACGGCTTGGCTTTTGAGCGGAGATTGTTGTTAGCCAGGGGGTTATCTTCTTCTGTGGTGTCTACTATGTTGGAAAGCAGAAAATCGGTTACTACATCTATTTATGCTAGAACCTGGTGGTGTTTCTTTAAATTTCTAGGTGTCCCGCCGTCTACATCTATGAGTCTAGATATTCCAGCAGTTCTTGAGTTCTTACAGAAAGGACTAGACAAAGGATTGGCTTTAAGTACCCTAAAAGTACAGATTGCGGCACTTGGCGTTCTGTTTGATGTCAGACTAGCCCTTCATCCCTGGGTTATGAGATTTTGTAGATCTATCTCTAGGTCCCGTCCTGTAGAGAAGGTCAGAACCCCCCCCTGGGATCTGAACTTAGTGTTACAGGCCCTAACCAAACGGCCCTTTGTATCTCCTGACGGTGTGTCCATTAAAAATAATACCTTAAAGTGCGTTTTCCTAGTCGCCATCACGTCTGCTAGAAGAATAAGTGAGCTACAGGCGCTTTCCACTTCTCCTCCTTTTACAATCATTCAAGAGGATAGGATAGTATTAAGACCTGACCCGGCATTTCTTCCTAAAGTGGTGTCCAACTTCCATAGAAGCCAGATGATCATCCTTCCATCCTTCTGCTCAGACCCAAAAACTCAGAAAGAGGCAGAATTTCATGAATTGGATGTGAGGGAATGTGTACTGAGTTATCTAGAAGCCACTAAAGAATGGAGGAAATCTTCCTCCCTCTTTGTACAATTCTCGGGAAAAAATAAGGGAAAGACAGCTAGTAAGAGTAGCATTGCAAGGTGGATTAAACAAGCTATTACTTTGGCATATGTTTCCATGCAGAAACCAGTTCCTTCAGGTTGGACGGCTGATTCGACAGAGGCAACTATACAGGATATCTGTCGGGCCGCTACATGGTCTCCACCCTGTACCTTTTATAAGCACTACAGACTGGATTTATCTTCAGTGTCTGATCTCTCTTTCGGACGTAAAGTCCTTCAGGCTGTGGTCCCCCCCTAAAATTTAGTCACTCTGGGACATCTCCGGGTGCTGTCATAGGACGAAGGGATAAAATGTCAATTACTTACCGGTAATGTGATTTTCCGGAGTCCATGACAGCACCCCTTTACTACCCTCCCTTCTTGTTCTTTCCTTGGTGTGGGGATTCTCTGGTTGGTGTTGGTGATAGTATTCGTCACGGGTGTGCAGAAAAAAAAAAAAAAAAAAAGTTTCTTATAAACGACCCCTGGGGTCAGAGTAAACGTAAATTGGAAGAAGGTGGTCTCTCGTCTCTGAAAACTACACTGAAGGGGAGAGGCTCCTTGGAAGATTTATACCTGTGGGTTTCCTGTCCTGGGAGGCGGATCCTCTCTCCGGGTGCTGTCATGGACTCCGGAAAATCACATTACCGGTAAGTAATTGACATTTTTTGCAGAATATCAGTCTGTCCCTGATGTTTTTTCTGGAGAGAAATGGCTTCTTTGCTGCCCTCCTTGAGACCAGGCCTTGCTCCAAGAGTCTCCGCCTCACAGTGCGTGCAGATGCACTCACACCTGCCTGCTGCCATTCCTGAGCAAGCTCTGCACTGCTGGTAGCCCGATCCCGCAGCTGAAACACTTAAGAGACGGTCCTGGCGCTTGCTGGTCTTTCTTGGGCGCCCTGGAGCCTTTTTGGCAACAATGGAACCTCTCTCCTTGAAGTTCTTGATGATGCGATAGATTGTTGACTGAGGTGCAATCTTTCTAGCTGCGATACTCTTCCCTGTTAGGCCATTTTTGTGCAGTACAATGATGACTGCACGTGTTTCTTTAGAGATAACCATGGTTAACAGAAGAGAAACAATGATGCCAAGCACCAGCCTCCTTTAAAAGTGTCCAGTGGTGTCATTCTTACTTAATCATGACAGATTGATCTCCAGCCCTGTCCTCATCAACACCCACACCTGGAGCAACCACTGAAACAATGTTAGCTGGTCCTTTTAAGGCAGGGCTGCAATGATGTTGCAATGTGTTTTGGGGGATAAAGTTCATTTTCTAGGCAAATATTGACTTTGCAAGTAATTGCTGTTAAGCTGATCACTCTTTATAACATTCTGGAGTATATGCAAATTGCCATTATAAAAACTGAAGCAGTAGACTTTGTAAAAATTAATATTTGTATCATTCTCAAAACTTTTGGCCATGACTGTACTCCTGTTCTGTGAAGGAGGTATGTTTGCTGTCACCCAGCTTTCCACAACATAGACCACTTTCCAATCCACAAACAGGTGAAAGTTGGAAACTGTGACTGCTCTACTGGCTTGTATGCTTCTATTCCTTGAAAGGTGTAATCTCAGCAGGCTCAAGATGAGTATGTCCCAATCATCTATAAACTCCAGCGCTTGTTTTTGTAGAAATGTTACCACTGGGCCTCCTAGTTCAAGCTGTCCTCTGTATCTGTTCCAAACTTCTGTATCCCATACATATAAGGTAGGTAGCAGGCCCTATCAATACTCTACAGTCAGGGAACTTATATTTTAAGCTGTCCTATTAACTGTGTTCAGATTAGACTCACAGATCGGAACCTATTGACCGAACGCGTTTTGGAGCTTCATTGCTCCTTCCTCAGTAGCCAAATAAGAGCATGTTCACATGGTGGAATTTTCACACGAAGTTTGGCATATATTCCATGCCAAAATCTATGGGACAAAAGCATGTATTCTGCCTCCCATTGTCCTCAATGGGAATCTGTGCTGCTCTTGGATGCCCACATCTAATGGCAGCGTATGTTTGAAACACTGGTTTCAAAACCATCTCAAGAAAGGACATGCTTTTTTCTAGGCATGGAAACAGCACAGATACCATCAGTAGCAAACATAGAGAAGTAAGGGCCTCATAGCAAAGATCAGACCAGGCCCCCACACAGGACAAGTTTTCTGCCTAAACCCTTTTCAATGACCCTTTGGCCATTTTTCCACTGCCTCATATGCTAAAAGTTGTTCCTTTAGAGGGTAGAGTCCTGACCAAGTTTTCACCTCCAGAAGAAGAGGAGATAATCCCAACTAGCCACCTCTTGCCCTAGGCCCCATAGCAGTCGCATGGTCTGCCGCTATGGTAGTTACGCCCCTGGAAACCATAGCAGATATCCGTGATTCGTTCTGTGGCAGAAATCTGAGGGTCAGCCTCGGATCTCTGATATGGATTCCCTGGAAAATACATGTTGAGATAAATATAATCCTGACGCATTTGGCTTTTTCCACATCTAATTAATTTCAATACTAGCAGGGACTTATATTTGGGTAGCAATAGGCTCTACACGTTAGAACAGACATCACTAAATCACTACTAAATTATTAAGGCTTTTTTAAGGGGACGGGGGATCAGGGCAGTTATCAGGGGATGAACATTCCTACGAATGCTAATTCCTGATAACTGTAAGGGGCCGTTCAGAGGGCCGTGTTGTTGCGGATCCGCAACTACATGGATGCCGACCAGTGTGTGTTCTGCAATTTGCGGAACACACATGGCCGGCACCTCATACAAAATGCCTATTCTTGTCCACTATTGCGGACAAGAATAGGACATGTTCTATATTTTTTCGTGGAGCCGCCGCTCTCTGCAATGTAATCCCACCCATAGAAATGAATGGGGTCGAATCTATTCTGCAAAATTGCAGAACAGATGCGGCACCCATTTACACGGTGGTGTGAATTGGCCCTAAATGTGTAGCAGACCGCGTGATCAGCAAGTAAACACCAGGTGATTGCATCTCTTATGCAGCACATTGTCCTGTGTAAACAGGGATCTGCTGCCAGCAAACAATAAATCTGTATGGGGACTGTCGATCAACATAACGATCCGCATACAGAGGCAGTGATTGCTGCATGTAAATCAGTTGACAATCAGGATGTGATGGAGAACATTCAATTTGTTCCTGATAATTGCCTGGGCATCAGCAAGTGTAAAAAGACCTTTAGTGATCATTAACAGTCTGCTTTCTGATTGTTTTAGATAGACACTGGCACCCGTCCCCCTCCCATGTGATAAGTATGTCTTCAGTTGGAATAAAGTACCTCCTTGAGGACATTTAATAAAGCAATGTATTTTCTTCAGAATTTACACGACTGTTCCTCTCACAGTGACTGCTGTTATTTACCTTTCAGTTGTTAATAGACTCAACCGTTACATTCAATTTTAATTTGCATTGTAGTCCTGGTAAATAATGTGCTTGAATGTACTGTCTGGAAAAGTAACAAGTGTGTGTTTGTATTACAAAGCAGGATATTCGTGAAAAGTGCACTATTCAGATCACACGGGTATGTTTTCTCATGGAGACGGCAAGTAAGGTTGTTAAGGCAAACAATGCAACCATTTACATTTAGCAAAAAAAAAAGTTTTTTCTCTCTAATGAATCGAAAAATAAAATGCCATTTAATAGTATTAATGTGGGTCAATCACAAGCTATGCTTACTATGAATGGACTTCATATGTGGCTTATACACCACTCAGGTTGAGCTGCACTTTGTTTATTATATTATTGAACTCTTCATAAGAATAACTAAAATCTATTTACCGATCTTGTTCGGTAGGTTTTCTGGTTTGGATGGCTGGGATATATATGCCATAAATGTCCATTAGGTGCCACCACTGCGACCCACTCCTATCTCAAGAACAGGACTCTACTGTGCACTGCAGTAAATGGAGAGGTGGCTGCTCATCTGCAACTCTCTTTTACTAGGCATTGCTCCCACTAGCCAGATTCCTACTCCACACTGATGAGGGGCAAATACCCCGAAACAGCTGTCTGTGGATGGATACCATGCTTTGGCATAGGTGGTTTCCTTTTGGAGACTGCCCTTCCCTTGGTTGTTCCTTCCCGGTGAAAGGCCTGGCTAGTTTTGACCATCGTTGAGACACGTGATGGTGTCTCCGTGGTTTTCTTTTATTTGCATATTGCTTTTCCCAGGGAGCCTTGTTTTAGATTCACCAACGTTGAGACTCGTGATGGTGTCTCTGTGGTGATGATGGTTGATCTCCCTGAGGTCAATCATCTTTTCTTAAATAATCTGAATTATAGATGACAGAAATAAATCCCACTAGGGACCCTCAATATCTGATCTTGTAGTTAAAATGTAACTTTTATTTCTTTTACATAAAAAATAACAATAAAGAGAAGTGTTCTAAAACTATCAACTGGCTAGTGTGTTTTATTTTTATATTGATTTTACTTTTTAATGTATGATGATAAGAACACTGGAAAAGGTCATGTTCTCCATCATAGGAAAAAGCTTCACTCTTTCTATGTGGATACTGGCTTTAAATTGGCCTTCCCTGAGGTTATAGATTAGAATACAGGAACCATGACCTTTTTATCATATATCTAGGATAGGCTGAGGCTGCTCGTTTTTGCCAACAAAGTAGGCAGCTTATTTTAAGTGCTGCAGTTTTGGATGAATTGCCTTTTTGGCTATGTCGAAACTGTACTAAAATGGGGTCTGTCTGCTTGCTTATAGAGAGAACTCCACCTTATTATTTGTATTTATATACTGAGGGGATCCATATATCCCAGATATAAACAGAGGCTCCCTACATACCTGCATGGAATGTTCCTTGGTCTTCATGATGCTCTCTGTGCTTTAGGCTTCATTCACACTACCATATGTATTCCGTGTCCGTATAAAAACGGAACGTAAGACATACGGAAAGTCTTCCGTAGTGTTCCGTAATTTTGCGCACCCATTGACTTTAATGGGGCAACAGACGTGTTTTGCGGCCAAGTATAGGACATGTTTCCTTTTTTTTGCGGGAGAACTTCCGTAATATACGGATGCGGAATGCACACGGTGTGCATTCCGCATTTTTTTTTCTCCTATGGAAAAATGAATGGGTCCATATGGTTCCGCATCTTATCCGCAAAAATGCGGATAAGATACGGAAATGAACATACGGTAGTGTGAATGAAGCCTTAAACAGAACCCTGAGACTATCACAGAGCAGGAGCATTTATACGGAGACTTGATTACACACAGGTGGATTCTATTTATCTTCATCAGTCATTTAGGACAACATTGGGTCATTCAGAGATCCTCAATGAACTTCTGGAGTGAGTTTTCTGAACTGAAAGTACATGAGCCGAATAATTTTGCACGACCCACTTTTCAGTTTTATTATTACAAAAAAAGTTTAAATGATCCAATAAATTTCGTTCCACTTCACAATTGTGACCCACTTGTTGTTGATTCTTCACCAAAAATTTAAAATGTTATATCTTTTTGTTTGAAGCCTGAAATGTGGCAAAAGGTTGGAAAGTTCCAGGGGGCCGAATACCTTCGCAAGGCACTGTATGTACCAATGCAACGTATTGTTTTCTTGGTGGTATTTACTCCATCTTTTTTCACTTCGCTGCCTTGGTAAGTATAGACTCTGCTTGTTTTATGGTCATTTCTTGTAGTAAGGTTTCTCTTTGTGCCTTCTTTGCTCTATTATAAGCTTTCTTTAAAGGTTTCCTTGGATACCCTCTCTCTCTCTCTCTCTCTCTCTCTCTCTCTCTCTCTCTCTCTAAATCTGCGGTACAGTTCTCCGCATTCTCTTTCAAAAGCTTCTTCCGTAGCACAGTTTCTGCGAGCTCTTGGGTATTGGCCAACTGGGATCCTGTTCTTTAAGGGGACGGGATGCCAGCTGGACCAATGCAGGAAACTGTTTCTCGAGGTGGTCTTTCTGTAGTTGTCCATCATTATGCAACCCTCTGCATCCTTGATGATTTGTAAATCCAGGAAGCATATCCGATTTTGGTGGATTTTGTGTGTAAAACCCATGCCAATTGCATTTTTATTTAAGGTCTCAACTAATTGGAGGAAGGTAGATTAATCCTTCCCAAAAAATCAGGATATCATCTATGAATCTACCCCAGTATGAAATGACTGGTGAACTGGGCAAGTGTGTCTGAAAAAAACTATTGTGTCCTCTCACCACCCTAAGAAGAGATTTGCGTAGGTGGGTGTGCATGGCGTATATTCATAGACAATAGGTGTGGTAGATTCATAGACGATATCCTGATTTTTTTGGGAGGGAGATCAATCTACCTTCCTCCAATTTGTTGAGACCTTAAATAAAAATGTAATTGGCATGCGTTTTACACACGAGATCCACCAAAATCGGATATGCTTCCTGGATTTACAAATCATCAAGGATGCAGAGGGTCGCATAATGACGGACATCTACAGGAAGACCACCTCGACAAACCGTTTCCTGCATTGGTCCAGCTGGCATCCTGTCCCCTTAAAGAACAGGATCCCAGTTGGCCAATACCCAAGAGCTTGCAGAAACTGCGCTACGGAAGAAGCTTTTGAAAGAGAATGCAGAGAACTGTACCGCAGATTTAGAGAGAGGGTATCCGAGAAAACCATTAAAGAAAGCTTATAATAGAGCAAAGAAAGCAGAAAGAGAAACCTTACTACAAGACATGACCAAAAAACAAACAAACAGAGTCTATACTTACCAAGACAGCGAAGTGAAAAAAAGATGGAGTAAATACCACTAAGAAAACAATACGTTGCATTGGTACATATGACAACCAACACCTTATGATCAAAAAGATTCTGAAGCGTCATTGGCACATTCTTACCTCTGACCCAGATCTGGGTGAAATCCTGGGCAATTACCCGACTATAACCTTCAGAAGAGGAAGAAATTTACGAGACAATTCTGAAAAACCAAAAAAAAGTGGAACCTGGTTAAAATCATCAATTACAGGCTCGTTCCCTTGTGGCCACTGTTCTTTCTGCAAATACTTACCCAAAGTTAAAAAGTTCTCGAACCCTGTAGATGGAAAAGAATATACAATCAGGGAATTTTTTAACTGCTGAAGCCAGGGCATAATATATGTAGCTTCATGCCCTTGCCCAAAACTATATGTGGGCAAAACCACACAGGAATTACGCAGATGAATATCAGGCCACATAAGTGCTATCAACACGAACAAGGACACGTCGCTATATCGACATGTAACATTTACACAATGGAGACATCAGTGTATTAAAGTTCTGGGGTATTGCAAAAATCCACCTAGGCCAAAGAGGCAGGAATCTTGATAATAAGCTATTAAAAGAAGAAGAGAGATGGATTTACCGCCTAAAATCCCTGAATCCTAATGGAAGGTTTCTCGTATACAGCCTTCATTTAAATAAAGCCATCCCAAGGATAAAATTAATTGTCACCATGGTCGTAACCAATAGACTGAGAATAAAATAGCATATTTTTTCTATCAATATATAAAAGATAAAAGAGAAAGATACATGAACAAGGCTCTATTATTAATTACCTGTCTTTTTATTGATATTGTACCTAAAAGGTGGCTCCTCCTATATGATCACCAAGTCACTAAATAAATGTTACTATTTTTATATGTAACCATCAAACACACTAGCAGTCAGCCCCCTACACAAAAGGGATCTGCTACATGAGGCAATCAGTATAAATAATCATTTATTCAGAATAACTGTCAGGTTTTATAACATAGCTAAGATATATCTGAGGACTCCTATACCTTATAATAAAGGGAATGTCGCCATACTGACACTGTCTTTTATTTACAATGACTGTTGATGAATGGATATATTATTTTCATTATTTCTTTATTTAAACTCTTCTGAAAAAATATAGCCAACATGCAAGGGACTTCAGCATAAGTGTCATAAAGCTGATAAATCTTCTGCATCAGCCTGATTATTATCTGTTGATACTTTTTGTCCTCTGGATACCAGCGCTATTTAACACTAGGTTCTTGATATAACAACTATGCTGATTTAGCTATTCTCTATTAAACTTACTGCTAATAACAACATCCACTATTAGTTTTTAATCTTACAACCTGTTTCTGTATCTATATCCAATTCAGATCGTTTACCAGCACTATTTCTTGAACTGTGAGTTCCTTATTGGTCTAGTATGCTGTCCATCAATCGCAACCATTCAATCCCATTCACATTTCCTTAGTTGTTCCTTAGAGTTTCCTATTGGTCTAGTATGCTGCCCATCAATCGCAATTATTCAATCCCATTCATATGTCTGGATAATCATTGGAACAAGGAGGACTACTGTTTGTGCCCCGGCCTAACCAGTGGACGATGAGTGTCATTCATCTGTCCACAAATCGAATTGGCTGGTGATCAAAAGGTGGGGGAGTGCACACATGTTAAATAGAGCCTGTTCGGCGTCCCGTGCCTCATTAGAGCCCTAACCCTTGACGAAGCCACAGCTAGTGGTGAAACATGTCGGGTGGGCTAATGTGCGCAATCTTTTAGGCTAACTGCCTACAATTTTGGAGTGTATGTATGTGGTTATCAGGGTGAGCGCTTCTCAGGCAGGGACAGATGGTAATAATCCAGTGTACGAATTCACCAGGGTAAGTGCTACTCGGGTAGGGAGAGACCGCAGCAACTGCATGAATGAGTGCAAGATGGACTGAATATCCGTATTTAATATAGTGATCAAATCCTCCTTAGATGACTCACTAGTGAGTGGTAATTACAATTGCCTGTGAGGTTTAGAGAGATAGACCGATTTAATTCTCTTTAGGTAATAAGAAAATACAATTATACCAGGGCAAAAACTACTCCTATGAATAGAGGTTCATCGCTAATGTGAACTGTATGACTTGAATACAGGTTCACAAGTCAAGCGGTCTAACTCCCTCCTGCTGCCTGAAAACCAAACATTGGTAATCACTGGTGATTAGTTCGCAGGGCTTCACACTATACAAACTATGTTGCAGCAAGATCTATTGTTTGAGGGGCAAGCACCTATAAAGTTATGCAGGTATTATTGGCTATACAAATTGCCAACTTGTAAGGAGCCTCTGCTTATATCTGGGATATATGGATCCCCTCAGTATATAAATACAAACAATAAGGTGGAGTTCTCTATAAGCAAGCAGACAGCCCCGATTTTAGTACAGTTTCGACATAGCCAAAAAAGCAATTCATCCAAAACTGCAGCACTTACAATAAGCTGCCTACTTTGTTGGCAAAAACGAGCAGCCTCAGCCTCTCCTAGATATATGATAAATAAGGCATGGTTCCTGTATTCTAATCTATAACATCAGGGAAGGCCAATTTAAAGCCAGTATCCACATAGAAAGAGTGAAGCTTTTTCCTATGATAGAGAACATGACCTTTTCCAGTGTTCTTATCATCATACATTAAAAAGTGAAAGTCAATATAAAAATAAAACACACTAGCCAGTTGATAGTTTTAGAACACTTCTCTTTATTGTTATTTTTTATGTAAAAGAAATAAAAGTTACATTTTAACTACAAGATAAGATATTGAGGGTCCCTAGTGGGATTTTTTTCTGTCATCTATAATTCAGATGACATTGATTGAAAAAATAAAATGTATATTTGTTATAAATAGTTTGCGTTTGTGTTGGCAATCATTAGACAACTATTTACTTGAACAGTCCAGACCAAATGCTGAGTACTGTGACACTCTTATGATTTCTTTACAATGGTCTTTAAGGCTATGCAAATGACTGTGGTTACGTGTAGATGAACAGTTTAGTGCTCTATATATGGCTATCTGTCCAAATATTCAGTGTAGACTTCCAGCCTTATTTACTTTGTTTTCAGTCTCTACAGATTGCGCAATTGGTTTTTCAACTGTATCTGACATGTTTAATAGGTAAATACAGATACCATGACTTAGATATAGTCATGTAAACTTTCTCAACACAACCGTATCTCAAAATGGCAGCAACAGCTTTAGAATGTAGCTCTTAGGACTCATGCACACACGAATTGCAGAATGCATGCAGCTGGTATCCGTAATTTGCAGATCTGCGGTTTGTGGACCGCAAAACGAATATACAGTCATGTGCAGGTAGCCTTAAAGAGGCTTAAAGTTTTTGTGAAAAAAAATAATAATAAAAAAAAGTGTAATGTTATAAAATAACATAATAAAAGAAGTCTCCTATTCAATCCAGCACAAATACATTAGCAGTGCCCCACCAGTCGTTATTTGTATGCTTTCATTTAGGATGTGCCATGACTGCATGTGCAGCCAATCAGTGACATCAGCAGTTGCATGCCATACTTATGGCATCACCACCAATGTTAAGTAGGGAAAAGCAGTTTAAATTTTCCTTTATAGTCCTGTATTAAAGGGGTTTTTGGAGGGTTTAACTACTGATGACCTATCCTCAGGATAGGTCATCAGTATTTGATCGGTGGGGGTCCGCCACCTGGGACCCCTCCGATCAGCTGTTTGAGAAAGTACTGGCACTCCTTTGAGCGCCGCTACCTTCTCCCCGCTCACCAAGCACAGCACAGCACAGCACTTGAATGGGACTGAGCTGCTGCTAGGCCACATGACCGATGAACGTGACGTCACTGTCCTAGGAAAAGCTAAGAGAAGGCCGTGGCACTCATGGGAGCACCAGTGCCTTCTCAAACAGCTGAACAGTGGGGGTCCTGGGTGTTGGACCCCCACCGATCAGATACTGATGACCTATCCTGAGGATAGGTCATCAGTAATAAAATCCCAGAAAACTCCTTTAACATCAGTCCCATGATATTATCTGTGGATCTTGTCAAAATGGGCGGTAGGCCTGATTGACTTCTTTAGGTGCTGCAATATGGCGTTGTACAAGGCCATAAAACTGTGGCTTGCACATGGATGTATTTTGACCCTGTTTGAGCTGTATATTTAGAGCCAAGGACAAGACTGGATACTGTCCTGTTTGATTAGGGAACCCTTCTTAAAACATCATTCCAGAGATCACAGATCCATCTCAAACTTGGCTCTATATATGCATCTCATGAACCTGGACGTTACATATATAATTAACAACAGGTACAAATAGACAGATATTATTCTATTAGGTGTCAGATCAAGAGGACTGGTCCTCATATATTCTAACCAGCTTAGGGCACATGGGGAATATCAACTGTTTTTCAGTAATATTTTTCAGGGCTGTAATTGGGAAAGCCAAACGACATGCTTAATTGTTAGGGAAGGTTATACCTAGATTATGTATAGACACCCTGTGGTGCTCATCACTGTTGACTAAATAGAGAAGAATCCCTCTCCAAAAGATGGCTGGTGGCATGAGGTAAATTGGGGTTCTAAATACAAAAATATTTTAATGGCATAACACATTATTGGCATTTCTCTTCAGAATGTCTGTGAAAGTTCTCATTCACCTAGGTCATGGATCAGTAGTAATAAGTCAGAGCCACTGGATTAGTATTTTTTCTTGAAGACTTCTTGTTAGCCATCCGACTGGCTTTCTCAATTAAAATTGTAAACTTGTACAAGAAATCTCTAGCATTATATACTGGTGACTCGTGCTTCAGTCAGCATTAGGGCTTGTTCACATGTCAGTTATTTGATCAGTTATTTCCATGAGTTATTGTGAGCCAAAACCAGGAGTGGAAGCTCCACAGACATAAGGTATAATGAAAAGATCTACACTAGAGATGAGCGAGCATGCTCGAGTGCCATTTTTGCGTATTTGCGTACGCATTTTACAATTCCTACGCTATTCATACGCATATTTTAATCTTTATGCAAATGCATACGAATAGCGTACACTCGAGCATGCTCTGCCGAGCATGCTCGCTCATCTCTAATCTACACCTATTCTGTGTTTTTGACTCGCACCTGGTTTTGGCTCACAATAACTGATGGACATAACTGATCAAAAAACTGAAGTGTGAACAAGCCCTAACCTGTTTTTCATCAACATGTTGAAATATTCAGATTATTCACTGTTGTCCAAGACCTAAAACATACCTATTATTGGTGATCAAAAGTCCCTAATATCATTAACAACATAGGTTAAGTATAACATAGTGTCTGGCAAAAAATGCAATATTCAGCAAAATATATTTACTTATCAAAACTCATAGTAACCATTTACAGGACAGCTTTTATTTTTCTACAGCAGTTTAGGTAATTCAAGTTGTGTTCTGGCTGACTGCTGTGGGCATCAAGGACATTTTTTCTAGTAGAGTAGTTTTGATTATACTGGCGGATCACCTGTTAAGAAATTCCTTTCCCTGCAGGACATTTATGGCATATCGACAGGAGTGTCCAATAGGCTCAGATCCAATCCCACTTCTATGTGTAGTTTGCTCTCCATTCACTGTAGGGCCATGTTCTTGAGACAGGTGTGGGTCCCAGAGGTGGGGCTTCCACCTATTAGACATTTATAGCATTTCTTATTGATATACCATAAATGTCTAGATGGGGAATACCCCTTTAATGTTAGCAATGGAATTGCTTCCCCTATAAACAACATGGGAGGGAAAACTCCGCACCTCAACTGGGACTGCAGAATGCAAGTTTCTGTGAAGTAACTCCAAACTCTTCTGAAAGCAAAAAATTGGGCAAAAAGTTTACATTCTGTTTCTCATTCCTCAGCATTATATACAGGCTTGTATTGGCCATAGCCACTAACAGAGCTCAGCCTTAGGACTCATGCACAAGGCCGGGGTCAGGTCCGCAATACATGGGCACGGCCGTGTGCAGCCCGGATCACGGAACCATTCCCTTCAATGGGTCCGCAATGCCGGAGATGCGGGACGGAGGCACGGATTGGAACACCACGGAAGCACTACGGAGTGCTTCCGTGGTGTTTCTGGCCGTGCCTCCGCACCACAAAAAAGTAGTGTATGCGGACCGTCGGATGTGGATCGCGGACCCCATTCAAATGAATGGGTCCGCGATCCGAATGCGGCGGCCCCACTGTCCGTGCCCGTGCATTGTGCATTTTCCCACCTCAACATTTTTCACTTTCACTTTTCCAGAGCAGTTTAAGAAATTAACGAGGATTTCCCATCTTAGACATTGGGTGGCTTATCACTAGGATATGCCATAAATGTCAGACAGGTGCTGGTCTCACTTCTGGGACCTGCTTCTATCTCCACAATGGGCCCCTGAAGTGAAGGGAAAGCAGCTATGTATATACAGCCTCCCCTCATTCATCACTATTTCCAGCAATCGCATAGCAGCGAATGCTGGGCTTGACTATTTCCGGAAGTCTCAGCAGTGAATGAGGAGGACGCTGCACATGCATGTGTGTTCTCCTCCACTTCTGGGGCCCCGTTTTGGAGACAGGACCCACACCTGTCTGACATTTATAGCATATCCTAGTGATGTGCCATCAGCGTCTGAGATGGGAAAACATCTTAAACTGCTCTGGAAAAGTGAAAGTTAGTTGCTCTGGACAACATGGCCCACTTTGATCAGACGTCTATAAATGCTGTTGCTTTTTACAATATTTTTTCTTCAGCAGTAGATGTATTATGTAGGTAGTGCCGGGGTCTGCTATCTATCATGTGACTTGTTGCCTCCACAGTACAGGGACCCCCCCTTTTTGTCTCCAAGGGTGCCATAGCTTATCTGCAACAACAATCTTTAAGTCTTCGGTTATTATATGTTTCAGAGCAATGAGGTATGGTACAACTAGATTGTCTGTAACACTACAGTCATGGCAGGACTTGTTAGGTCTGTCCGTGAAAACATTAAATCATGCCAAATTATCTTTGCATTCATAGCTCTACCAGATAAACGTTCCAGTATTGAAAATGATCAGATAGCGTCCCCCCCATCATAGTTAAATGGACCATGTGTAACCCATATGTTCTTACTTGATGACATGAATCAGTTATATTACAATTACATTAGTGACATTTTGCTTTATTTTTGGTTTTGTATTTTTTGAGCTGCAACATTATTGGAGCCGAAGAAGGAAAATGGTGGCAGTGCTGTTTTTGTCACATGACAGATACCAACAACCCTTGACAGACACCATTTACAGTAATGGTGTCCATCATTCACCTGCCAAAATAAAATAAGCGTTTTTTAAATCAAACCTGCGATGTGAATCAAAACTAACGCATAACGTGAAGTCACTTTGCATCAGTTCTACAATCTTTTATTTGTATCTGTTTTGATAGAAGTGAATGGGATCTGTCAGAACAATGAAAATAACGGAAGCGCTGGACGCATCACATGACAGACATGAACGGTGCACAAAAGACAGCATTGACTATAGACCTTAATTGGGTCTGTTCAGTTTCTATTGTGCAGCCCAGGCAGTTTACCAGACAAAATAGTGCAGTAGCGTCACTCCTTTGTACAGCGTTTAAAAACGAAATCTGTAAGGGTAGATTCACACTGAGTTTTTTGGAGGAGGTTTTGAGGTAGATTTTTCTGCAAATTTTTCAGGAAGTGGATTCAAAAGGAATTGGAAATATAATGGAGGGACTTATGGTTTTATACTTCTTTCTGCTGCATCTACTTCTGACTTTAGCTGAAAAACCTGCAGGAAAATCTGCCTCAAAACCTCCAAAAAACCCCCCAAAAACTCTGTTTGACCCTACCCGACACCAATTATAAAGATGTGAATGTAATGTTACGTGGTCACACACCCAACTATGAAATTTACACTATAAATGGGGTTTCCAACCCCTAACAACCATGTTAAACTGGCCAAAAATGTGAACGGTTTTTGAAATTTGTGGACACCTGGCTTTGACTTTCATGCCATTATAGATGACACATCACTATTGCGGCCAGTGACTGGCTGCATTGGTTATGTGACGTTGGACACAATGAGAACGGAATTTTATGTATGTTACATTTTTTTATTTTTAGCCATTTTAACCTAGTTTTTAGGAGTTGGCAGCCCCCTTTAATCCCACACTGACAATGCAATCAATAATAACAAATCATTTGGCAAAAAAATGGAGAACCTTTCATTACATAACAAAATACAACTAATTACACTGGGGCTACATGAAAATGTTTTGCCCCTCGCCACAGTGTGGGAAAACTGTGGCTGAATGAGGATATTTCTGCAGCGTGTGCATGGTTTTTGTTTTTTTTCGCATAAAAACCCCACTTAACAAAAGCAACAAACAGCCGTGACTGAACCTGCCCTTATATTCACATTAGATCTTTAAAAGTTTAAAAAACTAATTTAATAAAAAATTGCACATGATTAGAAAAACATACCAAATATATATTGCTATGTTGAAAAGGACATTTTTACTACATATTTTTTTTTATCTTTCATTCAGACATTTGTGCTTTATAATATTCTAAAGAATAAGTTATTACAAAATAAACTTCCAATGAACCACAGTCTATTTAGCAGTTTTATGTACAACACATTCATGGAGGATATAAAAAGATACTTTATGTACCATTAATATATTACATTGGCTCACTTTACAGTATATTTTACAGAGGCACACATTCAAGAAAAATGGTCGTTGTTGCCCACAGCAACCATTCACAGTAAAGGGATTGTGTCATCTCAGACTTTGATAGCGAGTCACTAAGATGCACCATCAAAGTCAGGTGCAGGTCCCACCTCAGCATGGGCCCCTGAAATTGGAGAGTACACTGCACATGCGCAGAGTGCTCGCCATTCATTTCTATAGGCGGTCCAAAAAATAAGCGAGTGAGCACGCTTGGCTACTTTCAGAAGTCCCACAGAAAAGAATGGAGAGCACACCACGCAAGCGCAGCCACCACCTCATTAGCTTCTATGGGACTGTCAGAAATAGCCGAGCCAGCACTTGCCTATTATCGCTAATCCCATAGAAATGAAAGGAGGGTAGCTGCGCACACTCTCTGGGTCATAAACCACAAAGATGAGACAACCCCTTTAATTTTCCAAGAGAACTATAAGTAATGAAAGCTGCTCTGTAACTGGTTTCTATGCGCAACAAGACAGTTTTAGAAAACTGCCCCATAGTGTTACAAAGTGATCATCACAGGGTGCTACTTGTACTTCAACAGAACGATGTACAAGTATTTAGTGTGGCCAAATACGAATGGTGGTACATGGTGACTTGTAGTCGCCAGGCATAACATCACAATGTTGCACTACTACGTCATCCCTAATGACCATGAAAGTGGGGAGCAATCCAGAACTGCTGGATTTCTGTATGATCACATTCACTGTCATTAGGTACAACTAGCAGCATGACATTTGCCATCTTAATGTAACATGGCCACAGGTTACCATTTAGCCCTAGCCTAAAAGAACAGTACAGTAATCTCATCCATTCACAAAAAAAAAAGATATAAAAACTATAATTGTGCACATGTTGATTACATGCTCCTTCATCTGATATCACATAGATATAAACCAGGACTACCACAGCTCTACAGTAGATCAGAGTCACAGGGCAGAGAACTGAGTTGGCTTCCAGGTCTACCATAGCTTCTAGGGTGCTCTCCAGCAGTCACATCCATGGGGTTGGTGTAAGATCTGGGGCTGGACACCACAGAGCTGGTTTTCTTACCATGCTGGTAGTTGTCATTCTCTATACTGTATCTAAGGTTATGGGAAGGGTAGTCAGAGTTCTGGACGCTGTACACATGGCTGGTGGGTTTTTCCTGGTAGGGGGGTTGCTTCTTGCTGTAGTACATAGCAGAAGTTGGTTTCCCCTTGTTCTTTATGCATTTCTTACAGGGTGGCACAAAGCAGAGCATAAGCGAGAACCCGCCTATAATCTCCAAGCAGCTGCCCAAGTAGCCGAGAACCAGGGCGTACCCCACATAGGTGTTTCGTTGCTCGTCTGGAGCTGGCATGGTGTGCATCAGGTTGTTATACCAAGCTATGGGTATCAGGCTGAGGACTCCTGAGACGAATATCACCATTCCACCAAAGGCTGATATCAGGAAGTTGGGTACATCCTCCCAGCAGCTTACACCCCAGGAAGCCAAAGCGATGCCCAGTGCATTGACCACCAGGGAGGTGATCATTAATGCCCGGGCAACCTGCACCACCTGCTGGTTGAAGTAGTCATTGTTGGTCAGTCCACACTGCTTGTCCTGGTTGGTGGTTGTCTCCTCGCATATATCCCATATGCCCTGATTCAGTATGACGTCCGTGGGGCGGTTAACTAAAGAACTGAGTGACCGCCAGGCTGGTGCCACCGTGGAGGTGAGGTTCAGCACCAGCCCACAGGGGGCCATCACCATGCCAATGATCATCACTGTAGGGGTCCGCATTCTGAAGGCTTCTCTCTCCAAATCGCGGGCAGATGATCCTCAATTCAGGAAACCCACACTTGTCCTGCGATCTACGGATCGTATCCAGGCACAAAGGGTTAATAGATGCGGGTTAGCTTCCAGCAGGCATCGTGAAGATCGGGGTAATGCCTCTTCTAATGCCCTCTGCACCAGGGACCTCCGAGTAGCTTCTCTGTATCAGCTGGCGATCTGTCTGCAACTAGTGTAAAGTTCCTTTAAATGCAGTGAAACTGGCTTGACAGAAACTGCCTTGTGTTTAAAGCAGGAAGAGAGGAGGGGCCACCGGGCACAGAAGTCCTAGCTATTCTGGAAGGAGGGGCACATAGCTCTACACCTGATGGGGCTGACTGCCCCCTCCTCTCCACACACTGACCACCCCTAGATGGGCACTTGTCACTGCAGTCTTGGCTCTAACCTTGTGCCTTTTCTACATGTCACAAAAAGTAGGAGATGTGTTCCTACTTGCACCATCTGCTTGGATGTTACAGTCCTGTACATGACACTATTTTGTGTCTCCAAATAATGGTGGATCGGATGCGGACTCAATGGGGCCACAAAAAATGCAGACAGTGCGCTGCGTGCTGTCTGCATCCATATGTCTCACAGAAAAAATAGAACACAGACGTTTTGCAGACAAGAATAAGCATTTTACCAATGGGGCTCAAGGAAATTGCAGGGTGCACACAGTTAGTATCCGTATTTTTGACGATCCGCGGTTTGCGGACCCCAAAAATGTATTTGGTCGTGTGCATGAGGCCTGAAAGAGGGCATAAAATTCCCTTCCCTTTAGCCAAAATGGTTCAAGACTAGTCCGTGTTTCCCAGACACAGTTTCATTTTTTACAGTGCATGAATTTTCAAAATTGTTACCCCCCCCCAAGTTCATTTAGGGCTCATGCAGACGGCCGTTCCCTGGCTGAGCCTGTATTTCAGCTCACATGAATGGGTCTGGATCCATCTGTGGAAACTGCACAAATGTTACACGGAACGGCCAGGCAATGGCCATCTGCATGAGTCCTTAGGCTGAGTTCACACTTAGTTATTTGGTCAGTTATCTCCATCAGTTAGGCTGCATTCAGACGGTGTTTCATGGCCGTATACGGGCCGTGAAAGCCCGGCCTGTGCTGCCCCAGAGGACGGGAGAGCACGGCGTCATTGGTTGCTATGACGCCGTGCGCTTCCTGAGGCCGCCGACGTACAGTGAAACACAGTCATCTGAATGGGGCCTTATTGTGAGCTAAAACCTGCAGTGAAGCCTACAGAGACCAGGTGTAATGTAAAGATCTGCATTCTTTTCTGGGCTTTTGACCCGCACCTGGTTTGGCTCACAATAACTGATGGAAATAAATAACATATTTAAATAATAAACGTGTCTTTTGGGTGGTATATTTTTTCATTTTTATTTTACTATTTTTATTCTTTCTAAAGGGAAAACATACACAACTAAAAGCACCTTTTTAATTTTTTTTTTAAATTGTGTTCCGTTACAAATGATTTTATTTAGGAGATATACTGTTTGTGGTCAAGTGCAGTGGGCTAACTGATGTTCTTTATTTTTTTACTTCATTATTAATTTTATCTGTGAAACAACTGCCCAGCTGGTCCTACGAATTGAATCCGGATTTTTTCGGATTCGCTTCGTATTATTTGTAAATTTTCACAAAATTTTGAACGCTAACGATATGTACGATACGTACGAAACGTACACATTCTTCGTGAGGCGGGGAAATGACGATACGCCACCGCAAGAGCAGGAAAGTGAAGATACGCCCCCCTCAGAACTGGAAAAAAACAGCCCGGCCCACCGAGATCTAACTATTTGCACGTATAGTTAGTGAAGACTCCTCCCTCAGTACTCCACCCTCCTCTGAACCAGTTTAGACCAGCGCTGAACACTGATCAAGTAGCAAGCATGGCTAAAGAGCTGCGTCCCAACTGGAACCAGATGGTCTTTGGGGACGAGTTCCCTGAACCACCGCCCGCTCCAGACATCAGGGTGTCACACTCTTAAATAAAGAGAACCCCAGCTTCAGTGCCCTTGTTTTCCTTACCGCCTGCTGAGCTTGCTGCGCATCATAAGGCGGCTCGTCGTGAGGCGGCTGCTGTGGCTGGTGCCGCGGAGGCGGCTGGAGCGTCCACTTCACCGTCCAGGAGGAGATCAACAACACCTTCCATAAGGCAGAACCAGATTGTGCCAGCATCGGTGACAGCCCACGCGCAGACCCTCTGGGACTATAAAAAATGCCGTGGAGGACTGGGTGATCCAGGTACTGATGTCGTTTAGTAGCAGCTCAAGTGAGGAGGACTTCAGGTCCCTCATCTAAGGGACCCAACTACTGGCTATCTCAAGGACACTTTAAGAGGACCTATGGGAGCCACACCATGGACTGCACCTGACGGGTGATAGCTAGTTGGCACTTTTTGTGTTTGTTTGTTTAGTTTCTATTGCCTCCGTTTGACTCTCACTCAGATGGACATGGCTGTCAGGACTACCCCCATTCTGCAGAAAATTCCCAGTTGCGCCTAAGCGCTCCTATTTTCCTTTTTCCCCCCTTCTCAGGTTATTTGGGAGCCCCGCAAAAAGGGTTCTTTATTTGCTGCTATTTTCTATTATCCATGTGGATTACACGTTACCTGTTTGGATTACAATATTATCTCACGTGGATTACAATTGAATTTTGGACTATGTGTTCCAGACAGTGTGAAATTGATTGCACTAAAATGTTTGCATACTTATGTCTTTGCTGTATTTTAGCTACACTGTTTTTACTGGTTCAGCAACGTTCAAGCACTTTAGCCCATTGTGTGTATTCTTTTTCTGGTGCTGCAATGTGTCCTATTATGCACTTATTGTATGGTGTTTTTAGTAAATTATGCACTTAGCTGGATAGCTAGCAGTGAGCACCTTACTTTTCTACCTCATATGGACTGCCTCTAAAGACTGTACGCCGCGGCCTAGCCTTGTGCGTATGATGCATTCGCGAGTAAATAGTACGCTAAGGATTCATACGCACTTTTGTACGCTGATGCTTACGTATTGCGTACTTTTAACTACGCTGACTGTACGTTCGTAATTTGTGCAGGAATGTTCGCAAAACAACGATTGTTTTTTTAAAGTAGATTCGACTGAGTAAAATCGTATTAAGAATGAATCTTGTCAGAAATTCGTCGAACATTCGCCGAAGCGAATTTTGGATGATTCGCTCATCTCTATTCATTATCTATCTGACTTGTTCAATAGTCTCATTTGGACCCTCCGAAATTTATGTCCATATCCTCCCTATTGATGAGTCTAAAAAAACGGCTCCTAGTGGCCTCAGGGATCTGTTCAAGGATTATTAATTTCAGTAGGAAGGAATCCTTATTAGGCCTCATCCACACGACTGTTGTTTGAGTTCGCATCTGAGCCACATTTTTTGTGGCTTGGATGCGGACCCATACGCTTCAATGGGGCCGCAAAAGATGTGGACATCACTCCTTGGGCTGTCCACATCCATTGTTCCTTTCCGTGGCCCCACAAATGTCACTATGGAGAGCTTCCATGGCATTTCAGTCTATGCAAAAATAGAACATGCTCTATTTTTTGGGGGTTGCGGACGGAGCGCTGATTTGTTAAAGTTGAATGGGTCTGCATCCATCAGCGCAGACCGCAATTTGCAGTCGTCAATGCGTGGCATGAGCGGCACACGTTTGTGTGCATGAGTCCTTAGACTTATAGAAGGCTGAACTGGGGGCCTCCATGAGACCCCTGGCTGTCATATAAAAGCAGCCAATGATCGCATTTCTGAAACCACATAGATGCCACAGTCACCATTGACTGCATATCTAAGAGGTTAAACGTCCAGGATCAGAGGTTTCTCTGATCTTGGTCTTTAAAGCTGGTGTCCAGCTGTCACTAGACAGCCAGGCACAAGCTATACCTGCACCATTGTAAAAAGATGTATGTGCAGGTTTAACACTTGTTAGAGACTGCAGTAAAAGCATTTAGTCCCTACGTGACTAAAATAACATTAAAATAGCAAAAAAAAAAAAAGAATCAAAACACAAGTGCACAACCATGTAATCCTAATTCCTAAGGATTACAGAGCCTGAAAAACATATTACAGAGTGAAATAGCCATAAGGAAAAAAGATTTTCTGCAGCGGTCAGTATTATATCTCTCCAAATATATCTGTCACTAAAAATGCTCTGCTTCACATGGACCAATGACTATAAGGCCTCTTTCACACAAATGATTCTGATTGTCTCAGGGTTTGTTCTGGAAAAGATGGATGGTTTTGCACGCAAGTTCGGTCAGTCTTGTCTTCGATTGTATTCAGTTTTTCCATTTTTTCGATGTGGGTACAATCAGTTTTTGATGCGTTGTTCGCGCACATGAATAAAAATAAGGAATAACAATTTACATCTGCTAGCAACCATCAAAACGTATTATATCCAGATTGCATATGGATTGTGTCAGGGTCTGTTCAGGGAAAAACTAATGGTTTTGCACACAAGTTCAATCAGTTATTTCTGCGATTTTGTTTAGTGTGTACGTTCTTTTCCATCTGGATTGTATCCGGATTTCGTGCGTTTTTTCATGGACATGAAAAGCTGAAGAATAACTATTTACATCTCCTAGCAATCATCAGGAAAAACACATTGCATCTGGACACCTTCCATTTACACGCAAGCCCCATTCACCTCTATGGAGCCAGAACTGCTTGAAAAACGCACAATATAGAACATGCTGCGATTTTTCCTGAACGTACAGATGATGCATGAAAAAATGACGCCCATGTACACATAACCATTGAAGGGAATGAGTCAGGATTCAGTCCGGATGCTATGCGTCTGTTACATGGAATGCATCTGGAAGTAAAACTAGCATGTATGAAAGATCCCTTAGGGCAATAAAATATACATGATAGAAAAAGGTAGCACTGGTGATGAAATATTCAAATGAAATGGGTCCTGCATTCTTGATACTGATCAAGTATAAGAAAAAAATCTGCAGCACTCTTTGAAAAAGGTCCTGTGAGAGGACTGAAATGTTGCATGGACATGAGCTAATAAAACCCTCCTTTTTGCAAATTGAATTTCTCTAGGAGTGCTGCGGATATATATATTATGCTGCTATTATATTCATGGCCATGCATGTGGCATTAAGAGGAGTTTGTGTTAGGATATAGGGTACTGATGTGTTAATAAAGTGAGAAGCTGAAGATGACATCATCCGCAAAATCCGCAAAAAAGAGGCATGGCTGGGAGATGTCATCATGGCCTGAACCGGAAGGAAAATGACTCTGTAGGACACCTCTAATTCACAAAATGAAAATGTTTATTCTGGTGCTGACTATGTCTGATTATTGCTGCAGTCACAAGTATGACCTATATCTAAAGATAGGTGATAGCATTCTTTTGTGCAAAACAACTCCCAGCATACTTTTACAACTGTTCAGGCCATACTGGGAGATGAAGTTTCACTCTGTATAAGCTTATATGGCGAGGGCTGACCTGTCTATTTGAATGGTATCTGTATTGAACTTTTTTTAAGTTGGTCATGTATATGATTGGTTCTGGTGCTGTATTTATGTAATGAGCTTGATTCTGGAGCTGTATTTATATTAGAAGCTTAGTGCTGTGTTTATGTAGTGAGCTTGGTTCTGGTGCTGTGTTTGCGATGAGTTTGGTTCTGGTGCTGTATTTATGTAATGAGCTTGATTCTGGAGCTGTATTTATATTAGAAGCTTAGCTCTGGTGCTGTATTTATGTAATAAGCTTGGTTCTGGTGCTGTGTTTATGTAGTGAGCTTGGTTCTGGTGCTGTGTTTGCGATGAGTTTGGTTCTGGTGCTGTATTTATGTAATGAGCTTGATTCTGGAGCTGTATTTATATTAGAAGCTTAGCTCTGGTGCTGTATTTATGTAATAAGCTTGGTTCTGGTGCTGTGTTTATGTAGTAGCTTGTTCTGGTGCTGTTTGGTGATGTAGTTGGTTCTGGTTTATTATGTAATGAGCTTGATTCTGGAGCTGTATTTATATTAGAAGCTTAGCTCTGGTGCTGTATTTATGTAATAAGCTTGGTTCTGGTGCTGTGTTTATGTAGTGAGCTTGGTTCTGGTGCTGTATTTATGTAAAGAGCTTTATTCTGGTTCTGTATTTATGTAATGAGCTGTGTTCTGGAGCTGTATTTATGTAGTGAGCTTGGTTCTGGTTCTGTATTTATGTAAAGAGCTTTGTTCTGGTTCTGTATTTATGTAATGAGCTTGATTCTGGAACTGTATTTATATTAGAAGCTTAGCTCTGGTGCTGTATTTATGTAATGAGCTTGGTTCTGGTGCTGTATATTTATGTAAAGAGCTTTGTTCTGGTTCTATATTTATGTAATGAACTTGGTTCTGGTGATGTATTTATGTAAACAGCTTAGCTCTGGTGCTGTATTTATGTAATGAGCTTGGTTCTGGTGCTGTATTTATGTAAATAGCTTTGTTCTGGTTCTGTATTTATGTAATGAACTTGGTTCTGGTGCTGTATTTATGTAAAGAGCTTTGTTCTGGTTCTGTATTTATGTAATGAACTTGGTTCTGGTGCTGTATTTATGTAATGAGCTTGATTCTGGAGCTGTATTTATATTAGAAGCTTAGCTATGGTGCTGTATTTATGTAATAAGCTTGGTTCTGGTGCTGTGTTTATGTGATGAGCTTGGTTCTGATGCTGTATTTATGTAGTGAGTTTGGTTCTGTAAATGCAATGTCTTCTTCAGTGACAGAGTGCAGCCGACTGTTGGGAACAAACACTTCCCGACATTCGGCTACAGAATCGTCCTTTGTAAATCCACCTTAACACTAAAACCTGTATTTGGGGGTAAACTGTGTGCACTGTACATCATTTACCCCTCCTCCAAGTGCATAGTGAATGCATTGACTACACATATGGTGCACATAAAGGTCTTTAATTGAAGAGGACCTCTCACAAAAAATGCAATTTGAAAGCACAATGTTATAGAGCAGGAGGAGCTGAGCAGATTGATATATATTTTTATGGAAAACGATTCAGTAAAACCTGTAATTTATACATTTTCATCTGCAGCCCTGTGAAGAACTATCAGTACAGAGAGGAGGTTATCAGTGACTGACAGCTTTCTCTCTTTGCACACCTATACACACAATGCTATAAATCACTGATAACACCTCCTCCCTGTACCGATGCTGTTCACAGGAGGTAGGAAAAGCAAAGATATAAATGTATAAATTACACATTTTATTGAATCTTTTCCCCCAAAAATACAGTATATATCAATCTGCTCAGCTTCTCCTGCACTACAACATGGTGCTGTCAGATTGCATAGCATTTTTTGACAGGTCCTCTTTAAGATATACACATAGTGAGTGTTTGTGAGTCGGTATATATGAAGAAGTTAAATCTCTTGGAACATATGGGAGGCTCCTGGAAAACGGAAAAATACCTCCTGAACTCCCAGCAGAGTTGGCAAGTCCCCTGCACAGCACATGGAGGACATGTCGTGTAAAGGGGGGAGCATACATGGAAGGGGGTGAAGTCTCAGGAAAAGGGCCATGTCCACACCTGAAAAAAACTGTTGTGGCGCATGTGTATGCTGCTAGCCAACTTGTTACAAGTATAGTGCATACTGCACTGAAAATTCCTCAAAAGTAGTGTACTGTAGTGGAGAAGGGTTTTGTGTTAGTTGGGGGGCCCCAGTAAATTGACTGCTCTGTACTCCTGGAACCCTTAATCTGGCTCTGCTGTTGAGACCAATCATTGTCTCCATTGATGCACCCCATGGGTCTCTCCCATCTACTAGACATTCTGGTCCCTTCAATGTGCTGGATGTAAGCCCATGCACCTAGCTCTATCATTTATTTTAGCTTCCTGCCAATACAACACTTATGCAATCAGTTACAGGACAGATAACTGGGTGGGAGCTAAGGGGTGATCTTCTTATTTACCCATAAAAGCAATATTTCAGTCTGAAAAGATAAGAGCCCACATGAATCAAAATTACCGTCATTTTTGGCAATGGCCAAGCTCCACTTATTTATTATTATATGCTGTTACAAATTTGTGTTTGCTTGTTTCTTCTTTCATAAGTCTTTCCCAATATGTAACACATATAACACTGCCTTAACTTTCACAATGATAAAAAATTATTGGGATTTAGACTATACCCCATACACAGAGGATAGTAAGCTGGAGTCAACCAAAATCAGCAGGATTAACCCACTCTGTTGTTTTTTGTTTTTACCGATTTAAAAAAAAACAAATTTTTTCAAGAAAAATGTAAGTACAGCAGTGTACCAAGTACTGGTATTGAAGTCGATTGTGCAATTCTAATCTCACATCAAATATCAAAGATAATAATTGGATGACAATAATAATAGTACATTGTAATCACAGATGCATCACCTAGCCTATGTCTTACTGACATAATCCTTTAGCTACCAACTCCCAGCATTTCCATGGATAGCAGTTTGACAGTGTTAGACTGGTAGTAGTCTTAATGTGTTAGTTTTGAACAGAATTTGAGCAGTGCAACACATTGTGAAGACTGAGTCAGCCCATAAACATGATAACCTCCAGACCAGAGACAATAGTGTTCAAATGTATCCTCACTGCGCTAGCAAGTGCTTTGGTTGACCCTTTTAATCAAGTTGGAGGACACCCAGATTTCCTCTAAGATCTTTTGTTGCATACCATTCTGTATACTGATTTGTTGTCATCTTCTGTCACTTTAGTAATATAAAGTTTCCAGTTATCAAAAAACTTTTTGCCAGGGTCTTTTTGTGTCATGCCACCTCTGACCTCTTCAGACCTTCTGCAGCATGTTTTAGGATCTCCCAAGTCAGATATAGAAATTGAGTAGATCCACAGCTAGGGTAAGCTGCACACGAAATCCCTTTGGACCAATAATCAATAATGTTGGGGCATTTTCAAATTCTTTGCTATAAGTCCATGACTGGAAACTGGCACTTAGGACATGCTGTAAGTCTATCAGTGTGGGAAGCAGTGAGGGGAAAATTAAAGCCATATTGTGCATGTGCATATATATCCAGGCAGTGGTGTAACTAGAACTGACTGAACCCCACGGCAATTTTTTTAATGGGGCCCCCTTCCCCTAGTAACTTCTTCTCAACCCCCTCCTTTCATGCAACCCCCACTCCTGTGGCTAGTAAAGAATGCTCTCTCAGACCAGGCCCGGCAGCTGCTCCATCCGTTTCCTAGACTGTATATACTGTCAATGTAAATAATGTATAATACCATTGAGGGGGGAAGGCTAACAATAAAATCTTTTAGTCCTCTTTTTTTAGTCCGGGCTCCAAAGCAGCTGCCTCCACTGCTTCACCTATAGCTATGCCCGTGTCCAGGGGCGGATTGGCCATAGACCCAACAGGGAAATTTCCCGGTGAGCCAAGGCCTAGGGGGTCGCCTGAGCTCTCCTTGCGGGCCCCAGCCAGATACATAACTGATCTGATCCTCCCGGCATTAATTAATGCTACAAGCATCAGGCACTTGTGCATGTGGCCAGCAGCTGTAGGCACCCTCCGGAATCAAACTGCATTGCTGTCCTAATTATGGTGATACAGTTAAATACTGCAGTGAGGGTGGCAGTATTTTGTGCTGCACTGCGGTATTGGGTTCTACTGGGGTAGTATATGGTGCTGCACTTGCTGGCCCTGCCTACTTCTGTTGTCCTAGCCTATGTGCTGCCCCTTCTATCCATTTGAACCTACCTACAACATGGGGCCACCTTTAGTTTTTTTTCCTCCAGGGCCACTTTAACTTTCCCAGTCCGACCCTGTATATGTCTCATACCGCCTCTCATTGACTGATATGTTTCCTGACCCTTTTTTTTTTACTCCCCTGCAGTTACGTATCTTAAAGAATCTGTTCTCAAGATTGTGTGACTTATCTTCATGATCTTGTGCAGTTTAAAAAATGCAAACATTGAAGCATAAGAAGTGACGCAGCTGACGTATTTCGGGTGTACTCCCTTTCTGTTCTTCTGCCTCTGACAGTAAAGGTAGATTGCAAAACCAGTTGTTTGAGATTCTTACACAAGTGACTTCTTGAGGAAA
>ONZH01015442.1:0-64254 GCA_900303285.1 Rhinella marina | reverse complement strand
TATCATAGACTCCAATGCACTTACATTGGAGTCTATGATGATTTTAGTGCTTTCCTATGGAGCCCTATTACAGGCAAGGGCTCCATAGGAAAGCCTATGCAGCAGCCTCCTGTCATTTACTATGACAGGGGCTGCTGCAGGCACGCCCCGGCTCCTCCCATCACCACACGCTTCCAGTGTTTGCCGCTTTATACAGAGATTTGATTACACACAGGTGGATTCTATTTATCTTCATCAGTCATTTAGGACAACATTGGATCATTCAGAGATCCTCAATGAACTTCTGGAGTGAGTTTTCTGAACTGAAAGTAAATGGGACGAATAATTTTGCACTCCCAACTTTTCAGTTTTATTATTACAAAAAAAGTTTAAATGATCCAATAAATTTCATTCCACTTCACAATTGTGACCCACTACTTGTTGATTCTTCACCAAAAATTTAAAATGTTATATCTTTTTTTATTTGACGCCTGAAATGTGGCAAAAGGTTGAAAAGTTCCAGGGGGCTGAATACTTTCGCAAGGCACTGTATAGCTGAGTATGGCACAACTGAGCCAGTCTTCTGGATGTAGGGCTTCCACTTATACAGAAAACTAGGCCAGTGGACATTTCTGGTGACACATGAAGTCCTCTACATTTACATCATAGGACAATAGTTATCGCCTCAGTCAATCACAAGACCTTCTTAGGCCATGAGTATATGCTGTCCAGGAAAGACGGTCCTTGAGATGAGCGCTTTTCCCAGGCCGACTGCAGCTGCAAGAACTCACTGCATCTCACTGATCTAAGATACTATGGGGGGAATTTATCATTAGGAAAATATTTGAAGTCAGTTTTGCTTCAGTCTATGTTGAAGTACTTTCTGCCACATTTATCAAACGTCACAGGTTGTTTGATAAATGTGGCTTGTCCTTAAACCTAACACTTCTGTCTAGAGAAGCTACTCCACTTTTCCTACTCCACCCTCCTCCTGGAGTGAGATTGCGACTATTTTGCGACTTTTTAAAAAAAGTCGCAATGATAAATCTGGAGTGAAACTCATTAACATGGCTAACCACACCCACTTTTCCACCCATATTACAAACTGGAGTGAGTTGTGTACACATGCAAAAAGTCGCAAAAAAGTCGCAAAAGCCCTATCGTGCGACTTTTTGAAGACAGAATTCTGGAGTGAAGGTGTGATAAATCAGGGCCTATGAGTTCTCGACCACAGGTCTACTGGCACGTACTCACATGATGCTGTATAGGACAGTAGACCCACTTGTGCAGCAGAGGACACAGCCTGGTAGACAGTCATGTGCATACACTATGTGACCCCCCCCACCACCACTTGAAGGCTCCGCTCACATTTATTTGGTGGTTTTTGTTTATAATGGAGGTGACCACAACACAGCGCCAGATCCATCATACAATGGATGAATGAAGTCTTATACTTTGCAACAGAGATTTCAATGCAAATATGAAGACTGAGGTACTGAAAGAGGCTGCCTAAAGCCTCATTCACACATCAGTGTTTCATGGACGTGTGCTGTATGTGTTCTCCACGGACAGCACACATCCCCATTCATTTCAATGTGTGTATTCAGACATCAGTGTTTTAGCATAGTTCGTGGGTCCATGTTTTTAGCACGGATGCATGTCCTATATTGATCCGTGTTCCCGGATCCCTCACGCCCATTATAGTCAATGGCCCTGATTTATCACACCTTCACTCCAGAATTCTGTCTTCAAAAAGTCGCACAATAGGGCTTTTGCGACTTTTTTGCGCAATTTTTTGCGACTTTTTGCATGTGTACACCACTCACTCCAGTTTGTAATATGGGTGGAAAAGTGGGTGTGGTTAGCCATGTTAATGAGTTTCACTCCAGATTTATCATTGCAACTTTTTTAAAAAAGTCGCAAAATAGTCGCAATCTCACTCCAGGAGGAGGGTGGAGTAGGAAAAGTGGAGGAGCTTCTCTAGACAGAAGTGTTAGGTTTAAGGACAAGTCACATTTATCAAACAACCTGGGACGTTTGATAAATGTGGCACAAAGTACTCCAACATAGATGCAAGCAAAACTGACTTCAAATATTCTCCTAATGATAAATTCCCCCCAATGAGTCTGTGAAAACCACGGATCCCTCACGGATGCCTCACTGACCACCTGCTCACGGATTTGAGCACAGACACGGACGTGTGAATGAGGCTTAAGACAGAGGAATTGGTGACCAGCTGTTTTGCAGCAGCTCCAATGCAGGGAACAGGCACCAGAACAACACAGCTCCATCCAATGCATAGTGACAATGCCATGCCAGGGTACACAGCCAGAGCTGGATACTGCAGAGCTGCTCCCAGGCACCAGGACTACACAGCCAGGGCTGGTTACTGCAGCACTGCTCCCAGGCACCAGGACTACACAGCCAGAGCTGGTTACTGCAGAGCTTCTCCCAGGCACCGGGACTACACAGCCAGGGCTGGTTACTGCAGCACTGCACCCAGGCACCAGGACTACACAGCCAGAACTGGTTACTGCAGAGCTGCTCCCAGGCAACGGGACTACACAGCCAGAGCTGGTTACTGCAGCACTGCACCCAGGCACCAGGACTACACAGCCAGAACTGGTTACTGCAGAGCTGCTCCCAGGCACCGGGACTACACAGCCAGGGCTGGTTACTGCAGAGCTGCTCCCAGGCAACGGGACTACACAGCCAGGACTGGTTACTGCAGCACTGCACCCAGGCACCAGGACTACACAGCCAGAACTGGTTACTGCAGAGCTTCTTCCAGGCACCGGGACTACACAGCCAGGGCTGGTTACTGCAGCACTGCTCCCAGGCACCAGGACTACACAGCCAGGACTAGTTACTGCAGCATTGCTCCTAGGCACCAGGACTACACAGCCAGGGCTGGTTACTGCAGCATTGCTCCCAGGCACCAGGACTACACACCCAGGACTGGTTACTGCAGAGCTGCTCCCAGGCACCAGGACTACACAGCCAGGGCTGGTTACTGCACTCGAGGGGCAGCAGCACTGCAAAACAGCTGGTCAGCGGGGGAGGAGTTGTTTACCAGATGTTTCTATGGTATACTGAAGTACAAATTAAGTTACAGTCACATGACCGTAACCGGTTTGCGGTCTGCAAAATACAGATGCGGTCTGTGTGGATCCCGCACGTTTCACGTTAAGGACATGTTCTACGATTTGTGGCACAGCGCACGGATGACATCCATCTGCTGTCCACATTTTTTGCAGTCCCATAGACTTGAATGGGTCTGTATACGATCTGCAAAAAATGTGGATCTAACGCAGACTGAAAATATGGCCGTGTGAATGTAGCCTTAGAAGTATTTCAACGTATAAAATTCTGTTGTTTCAATATATGTAAATGAGCCTCTAGGAGCAACGGGGGTGTTGCCATTACACCTAGAGGCTCTGCTATCTCAGCAATTGCCGCGCCATCTGCACTTTGATTGACAGGAACAGGTGTGATGATGGTTACACTGCCTGGCCCTGTCAATCAAAATGCAGAGAGTGCAACAGTTGCTGAGAGAGCAGAGCCTCTAGGTGTAATGACAACACCCCCGTTGCTCCTAGAGGCTCATTTACATATAATAAAACATCATTTTTCTCAGTAATGCGGGCACATATGAACATGGGACCAACACAGATGCCTTCAGCTGCCAAGTGCACATGTAACAGGCCAGCTAGGTACAAATCTGATGACAGATCCCTTTAAAGGGGTTTTCTGAGATTATGATACTGATGACCTACCCTCAGGACAGGTCATCAGTGGGAGTCTGACACCTGGGACCCCTGCCGATCAGCTGTTTTGAGAAGACAGTGGCACTCTGGCAAGCGCTGCATGCTTCTCACAGCGCCGTACATTGTACAGTGGCTGTGCTTGGTATTGCAGCTCAGCCCCATTTACCGGGTGTCAGACTCCCACGATCAGACACTGATGACCTATCCTGAGGAAAACCCCTTTAAGTCATATATTTGGCATACACATCACCTTCACATGCAGTGTGAATAGAACCTAAGATACTGGCAAGGGGACTGCTAAGTTTCTTAAGTATGACAATACATTGGGGGAGATTTATCAAAACTGGTGTAAAGGAAAACTGGCTTAGCCGTCCATAGCAACGTCCACCTTTCATTTTTCAGAGCTCCTTTGGACTAAGACCTCGTCCACATTTTCCAAGGACAGAACACGTACCCATTGATTTAAATGTGTATGGGTCAGTAAAAAATAAAATCACAGAGACATGCCCATCTTTGATCCGTGATGTGGACCAAGCACGCCCACTGAAGTCTATGGGTCTATAAAAATCACGGACACAACACGTATGGCATTTGTGGTGTGTCCATCTTTCACTGAAGACTAATAGAAGATTCTCAGGAACTTAAAGGGGTATGTCCGGGTTCACAGCTGAACCCGGACATACCCCTAATTTCACCCAGGCAGCCCGCCTGAATAGGGCATCGGAGCATCTCATGCTCCGATGCCCTCCTTTGCCCTGCGCTAATTAGCGCAGGGCAAAGGCATTTAGGCCGGTTCCGGTGACGAACCGGGCTCCGCCCAGCAGTGAGCCCAATGACGTCATCGGCGCTGATGGGCGGGCTTTAGCGCGGCCCTAGACAGTAAAACAGCTATGGCAGCGCTAAAGCCGGCCTATTAAAGCCGGTGACGTCACCGAACACACTACCGGGCGGAAGCCTCCACCCGGCAGTGTGTATAATGTAAACTAAAAACGCTTGCCCTGCGCAATCCATTGCAGGGCAAGGGAGGGCATCGGAGCATCTCATCTCAGTCAGGCGGGCTGCCTGGGTGAAATTACTTTAATTTTCAGCTGATCAACATCAGTGAATTACGGATGGTAAAAACAGACACACAGACATCTTCACGGATGTAACACATACTCTTTTTCTTCAGCACGTGACACCAGACACGGAAATGTGGACGAGGCCTACGTCAGTTTTCCTTTACACCAGTTTTGATAAACCTCGCCCGCTGTGTTCACTCTGAGAGACTAAAACCAGTCTAGGACGAGTGAGCTTGCTGCGTGCGGGAGTGCGACTCCCTGTCCTGAACTGCTCTGACGGGACCGCACGGCATTAGGCCTCATGCACATGGCGTCCAGAAAGCACATGCATTTTCGCATCCATATATGTCAGTTACGTAAAAGACAGAACATGTCCTATACATATCTGTAAAATGCAGACCACAAACCCATTAAAGTCAATGGGTCTGCAACAAAATGCGGACCACTACCGTATTTTGCTAATATGCGGTTAGCGGACCACAAAAGGCTTATGGTCCCGTGCATGAGGCATTATAACAATGTTCCCCTGCCAGACCTAAGATCTACTGAACTATACCGACATAACGCTGAAAAACACGTTGCCCACACCGTGCCAGTCCTATAAGATGTGAGGAGCAAAACTCGTAAAGGAGATCAACTAGACATGGCACTGATCCTGGGAACAGGTGATGTATATGGTCTGGATAGATGGAAAGCTTTTCTCACATCCAGTCATGTTTCTCTGGGGCACGCAGTGTCCGCTCTGACATTTGACATCCTATTAGCGTCTATGGTGAGAAAAATCCTTTAGTCGCAGAAATCCTTATTAGCCTTTGTTCACATTCCACTGCAGCCATGACAACGTGCACGGATCCGTGTTGCATAAGACTTGGACAAGCAGGGCCCCGCTGACTTTACTGGGATCTGGCATTACTGACAGTGCTGCAAGCTGAGATATTCTGACTGTCAGTGTGAACAGAGCCTTAGACCAAGCAGTGACCTGGTACCAGTAGGGCAGCTATCCTCATCCTCAGGTGTTACCACTCTGGTGCCATCACTTCAGGTTCCCCTGTAATCATCAATCTTCTGCTCTCTGTTATCAGCCATGTGACAGGAGCAGTGCTGCCCCCATACATGTCCCTAACTTTCCCTGCGCCTCAGGCTCGCCCCATGCTCGTGTCCTTCACCACACTGTCCCCCTCACCTGGCTCTCCTGTCCCTTTGTCCGGGACCTGCTCGTCCTGAACCTTCGCTCCCCTGGATACCAGGAGCTGAGTGTCCTCCTGAGCTGCCATAGTGACACCGGTCTCCTCTGGGACACACTATGCACCATGAGCAGCGCCATGTCCTGGGTCACGGGGTCTGCAGCAAGCCTGAAAGACTCTCAGTCCTCCACAACCATAGAGCAAAAGCCTAGTAGTCGCCAGAATGTACGAGTTTGACAGGAAGCCGGGCGCACACAGGCGGAGCCCGCCCCCTGGCACTGGCAGTCAGGAGCTGTACAGCGGATTGTTGCAGTCAGCCCGTATTACACAGCAGTTGTACGGAGCCGGCCGCACGCTTAATAATGGGACGTTCCAGCCAGAAATGAGGTCCAGAATTTGACATTTTACCTCCCGCATGACTTTATCTGAAAAGTTTATCCTAGAACCTGACAGCGCCATGTGGGGGGCGGGGTTTGCGTATGATTGACGTTAGTGATAGCCAACCGGAATGGAGACAGAGAAGCCTCGCGAGAGCTGCCTGGTGTCAGCAGTGGTAGAGCACGCTGCTAAGTGTAGTGTGAGGCCGGAGTGCGTGGGAGACATGCCGGGCGAGCAGCAGCAGGAGCCGGAGCTCTCCCACAGGCACATACGGTTTGTGGATGGCAGCGGAAGCAGCAATGAGGCGGATAAGGAAAGTGAAAGCAGCTGCAGTCCTGATGTGGATGTGCCCGAAGACCAGCAGCAGCTGGTGGGACCTCAGCTCAAGCTGCTGCCCATGAATGACCAGATCCGGGAGCTGCAGACCATCATCCGGGACAGGTGAGCATTGCAGTGTACAGTGCTCCTCATCAGTGGGTGTAGGGAATGATGGTCTGTATGTTATATGAGGGAGAACGTACCTGTGATGGAAGCAGTGGTCAGTGCCCCGAAATATACCAGGAGGTCACGATTCCCCTGTGCTCTTACACGAGCCAATCTCAGCTAGGACTTATAAAGACATTGGGGGTAGGGCGGCTTAAGACACTGCTCACCCTAAAGACTGATTAGTAAGGGTCCATTAAGACCTCGTCCACGCAGAGGCTTTTGGCTCGGATTCTGCAGGTTATTTACAGACCTAGCTGGGCTCCGCTACAGTCACTGGGGTAAAACCAGCGTCGGCCACTTTCAGATTGAAAGATTGCGGCAGAGACCCGTACACAGCGTGATGCGGGGCCATAGTGAGTGCCAGGCGACCACTTTACACATTAATCAGCACTTGTATGAAGCCTTCATAGCGGATGAATGATCGTTACTACGATCATTCATTTTCCATACAACTTGCATACTGTTGGCGATGTCTGTGGATAAATGATGTCTGCGGCTGCAGGAAAGATCAACTCATCCAACAAATAAGCGTTTGTCGGCCTGAATACTGTGAGAAAATATCTTGGTGCATTCTTCCCATTTCCTCCTGTTTTGAGGGATATTGTCTACTTTTCACCCAAGTTCCTCTTTGCTCCTTAGAGTGAGATTCTGGAAACAAGAAGTTTTCGCTATTTACAGGATAGGGCAGGGGTCAGAAACTTTCAGCACTCCAGCTATAGTGAAACTACGACTCCAACATGCACTCTTGCCTGTTCTCAGAACTTCCCAAGAAGTGAATGGAGCATGCTGGGAGTTGTAGTTTCTCAACAGCCGGAGTGCTGGAGATTGCTGATCCCTGGGATAGGGTCTGATCACTGGGACCCCATCACTCATGTGAATGGGGATGCCATGTCCCCTGGTTGAATGGAGCGAGATTCAAGCATACACACTGACGGGACTGGTGCCAACAAGTGTATTTGCCTTGGCCAGGGAATTTGGCACTGACTTGGTAATGACCCAAATCATTAGTGGAGCAAAGAGCTGCAGTGAATGGAAGTGATTGCCTTGGTCCCTTCATGCATTGAAGGGGTTCTCCGGGGTTTGTATATAGATGGTCTATCCTTAGGATAGGTCATCAATATCAGATCCCAGAGGGTCCAACTAATCAGCTGTTCTGCAGTAGCTCCATCACCAGAGCACAGTATTCAGCACGGTGGACGGCACTGTGTAGTCCTGGACTGCATCGTTTGGAGTGCCGGTGTGGAACCCCTAATGATCTCCTAGTGATGACTTATCCTAAGGATAGGTTAAAAAAAATCCTGGAGAACCCCTTTAAGGATAGGAATACGTTAGCTCTGATTTCAGATAATTAAATTTACCAGCATGTACTCGGGGCATTGTAATGTCACACATCCTGTGAATGTGACGAAACAGCTGTGGTCACTGGATTCTTGCTCAGAGATGAGAAATGGACATGAAACTTTGTGCACCCCCTTCTAGAAGGAAGTTATAACCTCAGCGTGAGAACATCAAATAGGAATGACACTAGCAGGATGCAGACGCTTTGTGCCAACCATAGGAGTCGGTGTAAGAGGACATGTTGGGTATACGACCAGCAGGACCATCCCTAACCTTGCTACCAAGTGTCTATATGCCCATATGTCAGCATGTCCAATGCCGTTTTCAGTTGCGTGAATAACCCTTTGGGCCAGGCGTTTGTAACCAGTCTTTACTTCTCCTTTCCAGGACCACAAGTCGAGGAGATTTTGTGTTTTCTGCTGATCGCTTGGTTGTATGTATTTATGTACATCTCCCAACTTTATGGCGTCATGTGGGATACGACTTGCTAGGAATTTTTAGAAATCTTGTAACCAGTGAACTAATACAATTTATCTACCATTAGAGGGAAGTTCGGGTTGTAAAACCCACATAACTTATTAGGACTCCCAAATTAATATTTTTGGGCAGTGCCAGGCTTGCTAGGCAGCCGACTAGTATTGAGGTGAACCTAATCCTCATGTGCAAACCAATGTGGTCACCCGATGTGTTAAAGAAGTGCTGTTGGTGCATATTGCTTACTTGACCATTGCATTTTACAGAAGAGATGGCCACCAACTCGGGAGCGAGAAATATTAGGTAAATGAGGATTTTTTTTATTTTTATTTTTTTACAGGGAGTCTGTAAGACAGGAAACAAGGTCTGCTCTCATTTTTACCAAAGGAACAGATTTCCAATGACTGGGACCAATCAGTTCAGCACCATAGAGAGTATCACCAAAGGGGCTTTCCAGATTGATGCCCAGTCCATAGTTTAGGCCACCAATATCAGATCAGTGGGGTGTGACTCCTGTCACCCCCACGATTAGCTAACTGAGGGAGCTGGAGCACCACGTTCCCTTTGTTTACCAGAGATATCTCCATACACTTGGTAGTACTGTGCCTGGTATTGCAGCTTAGCCTCATTCATTGAATCTAAGCTGCAGTACCATGCACAACCACTACCAAACATATGGCGCTGTGCTGTGGTTCCTTTAGTCAGCTGATCTGCAGGTCGCAGACATCCAGACTCCCACTAATATAATATCGATGGCCTTATGGTCGTGGGCAACTGGCTGCATATAGAGCAGGGGTGAGCAACTGCCGAAATCAGTGTGTACGGTGCATAGCTCCATGTGCAGAGGGCAGCGAGGGTCACACATGGACTGTGCATTTGCTCTAATATATCATATTCTTATCCCATAGTCTGGATAACAGGACCTGGTCTGTATTTTATTTTTGCTTTATCCCTGCAGATACGGCTGGTGGTTGAGGAAGGTCTGAATCAGCTGCCATATACAGAATGCACTGTTACTACACCTACTGGTAAGATTGTTGAGGTTTGTGTATTCCTTATCAGTCACTTCTGTGTTTTACATGCTGGGTAGCCAACCATGTAATGCTTGGCCAGTCATCTAAGAGGGATGAGTGGTTTCACATAAAGTGTGTGTTCCCGTTTAGGAAGAAGTGTACTATGTGTGTGTGTGTATATACACACACTACTGACAAACAGTTAGGGATATTTGGCTTGTGGGTGAAATTTCAGGATGAAACTAAAATGTACTCTAACCTTTACAGGTGAACGTAATGTGACCTTCACATGTCCAACTGTTCAATGTTTCAGTAATGTTGGCACAAACACTCCTGACATGCCTGTTTAAATAGCTTCATGCATTCCCCATGTAATAACAATTCTGGAGCATCTACTCTTATGTATCTATGATGTACCGTTCCTTTATTATTTCTACTAGAAGTTAGGAATGAATTGCTAGCAGTCTGCAGTAAGGGCATAGAGGGGTGGTAACCGGTTGGGGGTGTGTAGTCTGAAGAGCGCAGCACTGATTGGATAGAGCGAGTCTTTGCAGGTACACACCCCCAACTGGTAACCACCCCTCTGTACCCTTACTGAAGGCTAATAGCAATTCATTCATAACTTCTAGCAGGAATAATAAAGGAATGGTACAACATAGAGACATAAGAATAGATGCTCATGGATTATTACATGGGGAATGCATTAAGCTATTTAAACAGGCATGTCAGGAGTGGTGACAGGTCCTCTTTAACGGCAAAATTCAAAACTCAGGTGTTTGATCCATGAATCACCCAATACATTTCCTGGTTCAATTAGAATTTGTATTATTATTTATTATTAAAGCGCCATTCATTCCATAGCGCTGTACATATTTGTCTTTAAACAGTCCTCCTCATCATGCTGTTCACATTTTGACATCATGAGACCAAGACGATACCTAACAATTGATCAACAGTACCTCGTCATCGCAAGACTCAGAAGTGGCCTTTGAGCTTAGAGTGTCTCAGAGCATCATCAGCAGGTTGCAACAGAGATACAGAAAGGAATAGAAGTGGACGTCCTTTGGCCACATCCCACACTGATAAACGCTTCATTGCGAACAATGCCCTGCACATTTAAAGGCAGTGAGAGGCACCCAAGTGTCACGTCAGAACATTCAAAACCGTTTACACCAGTGTGGTCTGCATGCTAAATGTCTTGCAAGGGTACCTGACCACAGCACCAAGCACAGGCGTCATTGTCTTGCATGGGCCAGGGAGCATCTATGCTGGACAAGCGACCAGTGGGCCTCAGTGCTGTTCACTGATGAAAGTCAATTCAAGCAGAAATGATGGCCGTCAACGATGTTGGAGACGTCAAGGAGAGAGCTATGCATCAGCCACTGCTGTCACCAGACGAGCCTTTGGTGGTGGTGTTACAGAGTGGTCAGGTGTCCAGTCAATACAGAATTGCCCTACACTTTGTGAATGGTACAGTGACAAGCCCCTACTACTTGAATAACATCATCAATCCAGTCATTGTGGCTCTGCATGAACAACACAGACCTAATTTCATCTTCATGGATGACAATGCACCAGCTCATCAAGGTCTCGTCATAAGGGAATGGCTGCTGGAGACTGGGGGACCTCAAATGGAGAGGCCTGCACGTTCTCCAGACCTGAATCCCATTGAAAACCTGTGGGATCAGCTGAGATGCCATGAAGAGGCTCTTAACTCTGTACTCCAGAACCTCAATGACCTGAGGGCAGCCCTTTAAGAAGAGTGGGATGTCATGCCTCAGCAGACAATAAGTCGACTTGTGAACAGCAGGAGACGTCGTTGTCAAGCTGTAATTGATGCTCAAGGCCACATGAAAAGTTTGAGACACGAACATTTTTTTGTTTGGGTACGCCCACCACTGGTGTTGTCTTTTGTTTGAGATGAGGAAATCACCATTGCTGCTTCTACTTACATGGTCTACTTTCATGATATAATGTCACTGGAGCATGAACTTTTTACGTTTTCCATAAATTTCACCTGAAAGCCAAATATCCCTAACTTTTTGTGAGCTGTGTATATACAGTATATTCTGTTTCTATTCATCCCTAGGATCTATAAAAAAAATGTTCTGGCCCTTTACACATTGTCCGAAAGTCCATTGAAGAACACTACTGTTGGCCCCACACCAGCATGATTCCATCCATTGAAGAACACTACTGTTGGCCCCACACCAGCATGAAATGGCTGCTTACAGGGCACAGTAGCTTGTAATCAATAGCCCAAACAATGTAGGTGAGGTAAATTTGTGTGAGAAAACACTAAAACTGCCAAAAAAATCTGTTTTTCTCCCTAGGTTACAAGTATGAGGGAGTGAAGTTTGAGAAAGGAAACTGCGGAGTGAGCATTATGAGAAGTGGTAAGTGATTATTCACTTGCTGCTCATCTAGTGTCAAAATTTGCTGCAAATGTAGGGGGCGAGGGGAGAATCTGCTCCTATTGTGGAAGGAGGGTCCTATAGAGGAACATATTATTACAAGGAAAACTGTATGGGGCCCCTTCTCACAGAACTTTTGGCACTAAAAGCCCCACACAACCTCCTATTCATGGAAAAAGATGAAGCATGCCCTATCTCGGTGCAGAATGCACGCTGGTGTGGATCTGTAAGCGGAAATGCAGATTTGAAAATAAATACAATGCAACAGCACTCTGCAAACCAAATTAAGTACACAAAAGCCATAATATAAAATATTTTGATGCTAATGCTGCGCTCATTTAGTAAATTTGAGATTCTTGGCAGATATATTTTGTACAAAATTATCTGGGCATGCTGAGCATGTTGGTACCTGCATCCCTGGATTTAGTGGAGGCCTTAGAAGCACCAGAAATGGCAAAAGGCAGAATGGACACAGCATACATGTGGAACCACACACCCCCTGAATTATATGGAGGCCATTATGGCACATAACAGGTAGGAAATAGTGTTAGGTTCCCGTCTTGCAGAGATCGCCTTGACGTGTGGCAGACGGGCCCAGATAATTTTGTACAAAATATATTTGCCAAGAAACTCAAATTTACTAAATGAGTGCAGCATTAGCATCAAAATATTTTATATTATGGCATTTTTGTACTTTATTTGGTTTGCAGAGTGTTATTGTATTTATTTTCTTTTCTTTGTGTATCTAGCCATAGCAACATGCACCTGCGCACTGGGATGTGCTGACTGCCCCCCCCTCCTTTTTTTTTCTTAGAAATGCAGATTTGCATTGAAGTATTCACCCCCCCCCCCCCCCCAAAAAAAAAAAAAAAAAACTGTGCAAAGAAAACAAAATACTTTTAAAATCAGTGTGGATTAAGCTCTGATTTTAAAAACTTGTTTTCAAAATCTGTCCTGTGAACGTGGCCTATTACTGTAAAGATTGACCAAGAATAGTATGTAGATAGAATCTTCTTTATTGCAGGTTCCCTGGTGACAGGCGGTTATTGTTGGGAAAGCCACAAACCTAATGCTTTTAACCCCCTAAGAACTCATGACTGATACATCAATCAGAAGTACACAGTTTGTGTGGAGTGGTCTCATGGACTAAGCCCACTCAGTATGCATGGGTGCTGGCTATGTAATACAGCTGACACCCAGTCATTTAACCTCTCAGATGCGGCCGTCAATAGTGACTGCAGTATCTGGGCAGTTAAATAAAGGGAGGCAGCTCTCTGTCCTCTTATCAGAGGCCATGCAGTGAAATCGCAGGGCTATGATTGGTTGCTACGACAGCCCAGGGCATTGGAAGGCTCCTAGGCCTGACATAGTAAGCTGCCTGTTAAACCCTGCCTATAGCATGACTTAATTAGGCACAAGGCAAGAGACTGCCCGGCAAGGTGAGAGACACAGGCACCATTAGATTTATGATTAGGTGAGCTATGTGACCATGTAAGTGCTCTATTGGGGCATATGGAGGTGACAGACTCCCTTTAACACTCTGTGAACGACGTAAAAATTAAAACCCAAAGAGCCATGGTGGAATTTTCCAATACATATTGCCATCAAAAAATAAGTCCTCATATGACTAGAACTGCAAATTAAAAAAGGTTATGGCTCTTGGAAGCCAGGGAGACATTAGATGGTGCCTAATGAAATGTGTGGGCCTCTTAACCACCTAACTGTCCAGCTCGGGCAGTGTGAAAAGTAGCTAATTGGAGGGGGGAGGGCTGCCTTAGATGGTGATATCTCCTCAATGGTAGCAGCTTGAAACATGCAATTGGTCTTGTCTAGAAGCTGACAGTCCAGGTTTTAATACAAGACCAAGACAGTACAGCTAAAGTCCAAGAAACAGAGGAGAAATCACTGTTTGAAATCAAGTTGGGAATAATTGCGAGTGAAAGCTGTTTTTACTTTCATTTTCAGCTGCATTCACAGCATCCCGATTTCTATCAGTGATATATTTCTCTGTCCTCAACATATTGCTGTCATTGGTATTGTCTGAAAGTTATGAATGTCTGCCTTCAAACAAGACCAGTTGCATGTTTCTAGCTGCTACCATTCAGGAGGTAGCAGCATCTAAAGCAGCCCTCGCCCCTAGGTAGCTACTTTTCCCACTGCTGGAGCTGGACTCTGGCAAAACAGGGGTTATACTTAACTGCTCCCCATCACCCTCAGCACTCCAGATCCCTGTACAGCCGCCGCTGCATCTCCTCCTCGCTCGGATGAAAACATCTGAGACGGGGGAGGAGCAGCCAATAGCAGGCCACGATTGGGACAAGCCTCCCTAGCATTGCGGGAGATGCAGCAGTGGCTGTGCAGAGGTCCAGAGGGACCAGGTTCTGGGGAGCAGGTAACTCTAATGTATATGAGGGGTCTGGGCATTGGGGGAGTCATTATAGGCAACTATGTAGCGTTCTGCCCTATCCAGGAGATGGGAGGGGTCCCTAATCTTCTTGATTCCATGATGTGACATTTTGAAAGTGGTCCTGATTTAGAAAACCCACAAGATTAGTATAATGTGACACTGAGAAAAAACATCATTAAATAAAGTATTGTGTGTGAGACTGGACTCAGCAGTGATGAATGCATGCAGAGAAATGAGAAAGCTGCCAGCTCACTGCTGCTCCTTCACTTTTTCAGGTGAGGCCATGGAACAAGGTCTACGTGATTGCTGTCGCTCCATCCGAATCGGGAAGATCCTGATCCAGAGTGATGAGGAAACGCAACGTGCCAAAGTTTACTACGCGAAATTCCCACCAGACATTTATAGGAGGAAGGTGTTGTTGATGTACCCAATACTAAGTGAGTATTCATACTTCATACATACGACTTGTCCATATTTCAGTCCACAAACAACAGATTTGCAAATTACAGACACCTTCTGTGTGCAGTCCGTGTTTCTCACCCCCATCAATAGAGAGGACTATTCTTGTCTACAGTACGGACAAGAATAGGACATGTTCTATAATTTGTGGAATAGCCCCGTAAATCTGCAAAAAATACAGATGTGTGCATGGGTCCTTGTGCTATCCACAAAATAAATGCAGATGGCATACGGATGAAAAATATGGTCGTGTGCATGAAGCCCAATTTATTTCTGTTACTTTGTATGTGGCCATCTAAAACATCTCTAAAGTCTAGACGGTATTCCAAAATATTCAGTCTCTGCACAAGTTAGGTCCATATACCATGACTGTGGGAAGTATCAGTCATCAGAGTATGATTCAGCTTACCTGTTTTGGGTCATTGACCATAGGAAGTACTGTCATCAGAGTATTTTTGCAAGGTCTGCCTGTAATGGGTCATGGACCATGGGAAGCACTGTCACCAGAATAATGAACAGCTCACCCGTCTCGGGTCATGGACTATGGGAAGTACTGTCACCAGAGTATGTTAAACAGCGCACACATCTCGGGTCATGGAAAAGTACTATGATGATGCTGTGATGGTTTTCATCCCTGATTGGAAGTCTGGGGAGCCGTTCAGTTGGTGTAATGGCACCCATTACATTATTGAAATCAATCATGTATAAATGTAAGGTTATGCACTTGGGAGGGAATGGCAGATGTCACCATTGCATGAGAAACATTTTGTAAACCTGGCATGGATATTAGTGGATAGCAAGCTAAACTACACCGCCAATGCCAGGCAACTGCTGCTAGGGCAGAAAAGTTCATGGATAAGGGCATACAAGCATAGTTCTACCTCTCCACAAATTACTAGCTAAAAGTTTAAAGGGGTTTTCTGGGTTTCAGGATATTGATGGCCTATCCTCAACATAGGCTGTCAGTATCTGAATGGTAGGGGTCCTTCTCTGGGCATCACTGCCGATAAGCTGTTTGAAGGAGCCGTGGCACTCGTGTGATTGCTGCAGCCTCTTGTTAACATGGAGCCACCTACCTACACACTGTTTACCTAGTAGTAGCATTGCAGGATATTGGAGCCTCCTCCCATTCGAGTGAACAGGACAAAGCTGCCGTACCCTGGATCACCACTACAGACACCCTGATGTAAACAGTGAAGTGGCCCCTTGAAGCAGCCTACTAGTGATGGTGAACTCCTTCCTATCTGCTACTGATGTCCTATCCTGAACCCAGAAAACCTTTTTAATGTTGTGTTAGGCACCAGCTTATAGGACAGACATGGCAGATTTGACGCATGTTTAGAGGAGAGCAACCAAAATAATACATGGAATGAGTGGACTACAGTTCCCATAAAAAGTGCTCTAGACTAAAAAAAATACCTAGGAGCCATTGGCTCCTGAACTGACAAATTTAAGAGCCAAATTAAATTTTTACTCGCTAAATTTAGCAAGGCAAGGTGACTAAAAAAAATGGCGAATTGTGCGGATTTTATTTTAATTTTTTTCTGTTACGTGTCCACCGCATAGGAGATTTTTAAAATATTTTAATAGTTTGGGACTTTTTGGATGTGGCGATATGTAAAATGTTTATTTATTAATATATTTTATATGTAAAATTGGGAAAGGGGGTGATTTAAACTTAATATTTTGGTGTTTTTTTTTTTTTTTAAACTTATTTTTTTCACTTTTAATAACTATTCGCCCCCTAGGATCTAGAACCTGGGATCTTTTAATTCCTTGTCCTATTCACCCTAATAGAGATCGCACTGCGCCACCAATAAAGCACATTAAATCAAGTATAGGAGGCAGCGGCTGCCGGCAGCGGTATAACATACCAGGCCTCAATAGCAGGGCGTGTGATCCGCAGCAATTAACCCCTCAGGTGCGTTGCACTCTTATTGAGGCCGGGTATGTCATACCGCTGCCTCCTATACTTGAACTAATGTGCTTTACATTCATTGGTGGCGCAGTGGCCACAGCCCCTCCCCTCCTCATTCCTGCTAACTCCCCATTGGTGGCAGAGGCACAGTGGAGAGGGAGGGAGGGAGGGACTCCTCCTCCACTGTGCTGGTGAAAAGAACATGGCAGCGATGAGAGCGGCTCCTGCCATGTTTTCTAACTGATACTGTGCAGCCTAGTATCGGTAAATGCCGTGCAATCCTTGGCGGGTCTAGGCGCAAATGGCAACAAGACTAAAAAGTCTTGTCGGCATTTGTAAATTCTAAGTTGCATTGGCGACCGTTTTGGTCGCCATGTGGAGCCCTGCATAAAGATTATGAGGATTGAGGGGTGAGCTAATGTATAAATATGACGTACCTGTATAAATATATCAAAGGTCAATTCAGAGCTCTCCTATGGTCTGTTTATACACAGGACAGTGATGAGGGGACATAATCTATGGCAAGAGGAAAGTTTCTATCATGATAGAAGAGGGTTCTTTACTGTAAGAGCAGTGAGACTATGGAATTCTCTGCCTGAGGTGGTGGTTATGGAGAACTGGCCTAGTATAATTACTTGCTCCATTCAAGTGTATAGAGAAAGTAATTGTAAGTACACTGGCTTCAGAGACGAAGTGCAGCGTAATGAACAGGAAGTGGTGTTCATATTAAGCACCGCCTTCTCGTCAAACAGCTGATTGGCGGGAGTGCCAGATATAGGTCCTCTGCTGATCAGATATTGATGACGTCATCAATATATATGGCCGGACAAACTCTTTAAAGGGTTTCTGTCAGCAGTTTTTTCGGTATGAATCAGGCTGACATTAGAGATGTGCTAATGTCACCTGATTCCAAATATATATATGTTTTATTTACTGGTGCCCCCATTTTTATATAAAATGAACTTTTATTTTATGCTAATAAGGCTCCTAGGTGCAAGGGGCGTTACCTCTGCTCCTAGAGGCTCTGTTGATTGACAGGACCAGGCAGAGAAAAAACACTACATTCACCATAGCTTTCAAGGACCTTCAATGATGTCATGACCATGTGATCAGTCACATGGTTAGGATCACACAAATAGCCTGTCTCCTCCTAAACCATGTGACTGATCACATGGTCATGACATCATTGAAGGTCTTTGAAAGCTATGGTGAATGTACTGTTTCTTCTCTGCCTGGTCCTGTCAATCAACAGAGCCTCTAGGAGCAGAGGTAACGCCCCTTGCACCTAGGAGCCTTATTAGCATAAAATAAAAGTTCATTTTATATAAAAATGGGGGCACCAGTAAATAAAACAGATATATATTTGGAATCAGGTGACATTAGCACATCTCTAATGTCAGCCTGATTCATACCGAAAAAACTGGTGACAGAAACCCTTTAAAGGGGTTTACCTGCAAGTCCCCTGACTTGCGTGCCAGCGCTGCATTGGAAACATGGCCACTGATGGAAGTTTCCTTCCATCAGCAGCCTCCATTCACTTACACCAGGGACAGACCACACATGTGCTAGTTTCCCTGTCAATCTCCAGTATAAATGAATGAAGACCACTTATGGAGGATCCCGTGCATGTTCCCTAAGCAGCGTCAGTACATGGGACCTGCCTGCTAACATGAATTGTTCATATCAAACTTTCTGACATCCGTGCCAATAGTTTAATAAATCTGATTACTAGCTGCATGCAGGTACTGTTACCAGTGCATGTACAGCAACTAATATAAACTGTCCCTTTTATATGTAAGTCTGATGATAGTATAATGTGTCAACAATAATTTAATAATGGATATAAATCACTTACAAGCATTTCAACTGATCTCTTCTAATGATATTTATTATAGGTACTGGAAATACAGTTATTGAAGCTGTAAAAGTTCTTATCGAACATGGTGTCCAGCCGGCTTGTATCATACTGCTCAGTCTCTTCTCCACTCCACATGGTGAGTCTGTGTAGTTACAGTATATACAGTTTCCATATACCGTACACAGTCCCTCTCTTAGGTCAGTTATGGGCACTACTATAATTAAAGGATGTGACGTGAGAATAATACTAGAAACAATGATTTATTTCGGTTTTTATTCCTTTCATTACATTCCCAATGGCTCAGAAATGACCATATACCAAGTTGACTGTGACTTTATAATGGCTTGGAAGACTCCATTAAATGATGTCCTGGCTTTACATGCCTCTGATTGGCTAATTGATATTAATTGGAGGTGTACTTATGGCAGTATGTTAAGGCTTACTTCCTTCAAGGCCTACTTGACTCTTTGCTTGACATCATTAGAAAATCAAAAGAGAACAGTCAAGAGATCAGAAAAAAATATGGATGTCTGGTATTTCCTTGGGAACTGTTGCCAAACCCCTGAAGATGCCACATTCATCTGGTTCAATTATAATATGCAAGTTTAACACCAAAGAACCACAAAGCCATCATAGGAAGGTGATGCGTTCTATCTCCTAGTATTGAATTTACTTTGGTGTGAAAAATACAAACGAATCCAAAAACAGCGGCAAAAGACCTTCTGAAACGGGTACAAATGTATCTATATCAGCAGTAAAACATCAACATGACCTGAAAGAAGCCCCTGCTCCAAAACTGCCAGATAAGAACAGGTCACAGTTTGTAACTCCACATGAGGACGAAGATCTTACTGATTTTGTGGAATATTCTCTGGATTATGAAACAAAAATTGAACAGTTTGGTCACAGTGACCATCATAAATGGAGGAAAAAGTGAGGAGTCATGCAAGCCAAAAGAACACCTTCCCAACCAAATGCTTTGCTGTAGGAGGGACTGGTGCATGTCACAAAATAGGAAAAGTATGTGGAGATATTGAACCAACACCTCAAGACATCAGCTAAGAAGTTGAAGCTTGGGCACAAATGGGTCTCCCAAATGGACAGTGACCACAAGGATACTTCCAAAGTTGTGGCAAAATGGCTTAAAGGGGTTAGACACTTTCTGGCTACTGTTCACCATTGTGTTTGAAGGATGATTATATGGCACTTGCTATTATAGCCTTTTGATATTTTGCACCATTTTCTATATTTCATAAGGTATACCACCTGGTTTACAAAGTCTTATGTGCTCTCTTCACAGAGGTCCTGTCCATAAAATGGCTACTGATGGAGGGTCATCTCCTCAATTCAGATACTCCGCACCTGCCAACTGTTCTTCACTGTCAGGTGCAGTGTGTTAGAATAGAATAGAGGAGGCTGAGTGATGTGTCTGGTCACATGATCCTTCATAAGCGGCCATAATATGGACTGGACTTCTATGCAGATAGCACAGATATGCCCAGCAAGGGGGCATGGATTAAGAAATATAGCAAACGACAAAGAATATCAACAAAAGCTATATTCGTAAGTGCCACATACACATTGGTCAGCAGTAGCTAGAAAGTGACCATCCCCTTTAAGGACAAAAAAATAGGGGTAATGGAGTGGCCATCACAAAAACCTGACATCAATCCCATAGAAAATGTATGAGTAGGGTTGAGCAAACCCGAACTGCAAAGTTCGGGGACCCGAACCCGGACTTTTTCCAAAAAAGTTTGAGTTCGGTGTTTGGGTAATTTTATTATTTTCCGTTATAACATGGTTATAACGGAAAATAATAGCATTCTTAAGGCAGAATGCTAAATAAAATGGCCTTCTAGGGGGTTAAAAAAAAAAAAAAAACTCACCTTGTCCACTTGATCGCGCAGCGTCTTCCTTCTTTTTTCAGGACCTGCGGTTATAACCATGTTATAATGGAAAATAATAAAGGGGAGTTCGGGTCCCCATTGATTTGAATGGGCTCTGGGTTCGGGATGAAGTTCGGGTCAAGTTCGGGTCCCGAACTTTGACCTGAAGTTCGGCCGAACTCGAACTTCCTGAGAAGGTACATGCGTAAGGAGGCCTATGAACCTGACTCATTTACACCAGGTCTGTCAGGAGGAATGATCCAGCAACTTATTGTGGGAAGCTTGTTAAAGGCTACCCAAAAGGTTTGACCCAAGTTAAACAATTTATACCACATGTATGTGTACGTGTGATCCACTGGGAATGTGAAAAGCTGAAATAAGTATTTGGAGGGGATTTTATGCACCTGCAGTATTTGTTTCTTTTGGGGGGGAAAAAGTTGAAAACGGTGTGTTCACTTTCTGAAAAGGGACGTGGCGAGGGCAGGGCCAGCGGGTCTGCCACATTTATCTTCATTTGTGATTGTTTCCAGACGCAAATGAAGACAGAAATCTACTGCAGCGCTGAGTGGTCGTACATTTCAGCGCAGGGGATATTCAAGATCGTCGTAAAATGCCAGTTTGCCAGTTTTTGATAAATCTTTGAGATTTCTGACAGACCTAAATGAGGGAATGTGTACAGGTAGTAAATGTCAGGAGCTTTACTGAATGTGGTTAAAGTGTATGTAAATGTATAACTGTACGTAGGCTGGCTGAATTCATTTTTTCATCACATTGTACACTCCTTGTTTCCATGGTTACGACCACCCTGTAATCCATCGGTGATGGCTGTGGTTGTACACTGTAGGAAAAAGCACTAGCCTATGGTTGAACTTGATGGACTTATGTTTTTTTTCAACTGTATTAACTATGTAATTATGTGCACTCCCACAGTCCCAGCCACCTGGGAGGCTGGCGCTTTTTCATATAATGTGCAAGCACGACCACCAATGATAGATTGCAGGGTGGTTGTAACCATGGAAACGAGTTGTGGACGAGTATTGTGGACAATCACAATACATTACTAAGTACTTTTTCTCTACATGATAAACACTACTTGCTGAAGTGAGACAACCCCTTTAACTCTTGTATCTCAGAAATGGCTGAACATTTTTAATAAACACCAACTGAAAAAAAAAGGTTTTTTTTTTTTTTGTCCAAAATGAGTAAACTGAAAAAAAAAAAATTCCCCCAAATACTTTCATGTTCATTAGGTGCACTAAATTTGTGTAGTATTATATTTACTATAGTAAATGGCTATATGTAACAGTCCAGTTCCCTGTGATACAAGTGAAATGAGAGGCCAATATCTGTCTGCCAGGGTTCTCTGTACTAGTAATCCACTGTGCTCACAACAGGGAGCCCCCCTTCAATAAGCTGCTGAAGGATGCAGAGGGTCTAGGTGAACAACCCTTTAAGGCATAAGAGTTGAGTGAGTAAATTGATCACATACTGTCTTGTGTAATATTTTTTCCAGGCGCCATCTCCATAATCCAGGAGTTTCCAGACATAACCATTTTAACCACGGAGGTCCATCCGGTTGCTCCCACACACTTTGGACAGAAGTATTTTGGCACAGACTGACCATGTGGATCCCCCGTGCTAGGGAAGACTTGATGACTGACTATTGCCTCAAGGTCTTGCAGTGTCCTGGCTAATCTTCAGTGCCTTGCCAACTGCTGCTTGGAGGGGGCACTAACTTATGCAATCTTTTTACTGTACATGATTTTCCAAGCTTTTTATTCAAACTAACTGCTAGGCCATCTTCCACAGAACCTGAATGGTATTTTTACTTGATGTTCATTGCTTACACACCTTCCCAAGTGTTCAATGCACATTCCATTCAAAAGCCGCTTCTACCCGTGCGCTGAGGAGTTCAAGAGCATCGGATACTATTTATTTATTTGTATTATCGGAAACTGAACAATAAATTTGTGGATATGAATTGCAGGCGTCAGATTTACTCATTTAGTGTAAATTTACATCCTAATATCAGAATTCTGAAAATCAGGAAAAGCACTCAACATACTGCTTATAAAGAACTAAGGGGGGTTTCTTAAAAGGGTGATTGATGTAAATGATTGATGTAAAAAATGAAAACAGACATCGTAAAGTACAGTACATGACAATCTCTTTCTAACAAAGGTGATTAGTGGCTCACCTAACAGCGGTATATGAAATAGAGGTGCTGCTAATCACCAGCTATACCCTTAGCTGTGGAAAATGTAGACAAATATGGAGTAATAAATGTGATGAGCACTCTCTAGCACTTGGTTTGTATTTGATACGTATATTTATAGAGTGGTATAGATTTCAATAATTTGATGGTATATGAAAGAGAAAAGAGTAAATATGTTTTGGGATAAACAAGTATGTTTGACGTGAGAATAAATAAATAGTAAAAAAATAGTAAACTTTCTCTTTTTTGCTATTTATTTATTCTCACTTCAAACATACTTGTTTATCCCAAAACATATTACTCTTTTATATACCATCAAATTATTGAAATCTATACCACTCTATAAATATACGTATCAAATACAAACCAAGTGCTAGAGAGTGCTCATCACATTTATTACTCCATACCTTTCTAACAAAGCTAGCACCAGCCCCATACCTCACATAGATCCAGAGATCTCCCCATTCATTGCTCCAACTGTTCTGCTACATGTAGTTCAAGCTGCCAGCTTGGGGTGTGTGTCCTGTCTGCTGCAGCTGGTGGTGTGCTTTCATCTCAGTGAGCAGGACACAGATTAGAAAAAGAGCAAACAGCAGGTGGCGCTATACAGATACAGTTCATTGAATAACTCAGTAGCTATGATACATTTTTAATTACAAAAGTATCTATGTGCTGGTTTGAAAACTGTAGAAAATGTTTGTGGGACGACCACCCTTTAAGACAAAAAAAAAAAAATACAGTATGGAAGAAGCAATCTATCCCACAGAATTAAAGGGGTTGTCCCATAAAATCAACGTATAAGTGTCTAATATCTGCCACTTCATTCAAGTGTGTGTGATCTCCTGCCGATCACACCCCTATCCTTTATCCTGTGGATAGGGGAGTTGTCATCAGACACACCCTTTAAAGGGGTTGTCTGCTTATCCTATATTGATGACCTTTCCTCAGGATAGGTCATCAGTACGGATGAGTGAATCGACTTCGGATGAAATATCCAGTCGATTTGCAAAAAACGTCATCCTAATACTGTACAGAGCCAGAGCTCCGTACGGTATTAGAATGTATTTGCTCCGATGAGCCAAAGTTACTACTTCGCGAACTCTCGCAAGACTTCACGTAATAACTTCAGAAATTGATTTTTACTGTAAAAATCTGTTTTTTTTTTTTTTACAGTAAAAATCAATTTCTGAAGTTATTACGCAAAGTAATAACTTCGGCTCTTCGGAGCCAATACATTCTAATACTGTACGGAGCTCTGGCTTTGGATATTTCATCCGTAGTTGATTCGCTCATCCCTAGTTATCGGTATAAGATTGGCTGGCGCCCCGCCGATCAGTTCTATGAAGAGAACACAGTGCAAGTACAAGCACCATACTGGAACAAAGCGCTGTGTTTACCTGCTTGCCATCGAGAGCAGGTGTAATTACAACTTCACTTCAATGGGACAGCTCCTTCCTATTCACTTGAATATAACAGAGCCATCCCATTGAAGTGAAAGGGATGGAGGAGCTGATGTTACACCTGCCTGCCACTGCAATGTCGATGGCGAGCAGGTCAACGCAGTTCTTATACCAGCTTACAGCTCTTATACTCTGTTCCAGTATTGGTAATTAAAATTTTCCTATTGTCCTCCACGAGGGCACTACTCAGAGATTACCCTAATCCAACCAGGTAGGGACAGGAATAATAAATTTGAACCTCTTTCAGCTCCTCCTCGGTGTCTTCCAGTCCCTGCCAGGTGTGGAGGAGGATCACCTGCACCACTGCATTTGCCTGTGAGGCCGTTTCTGTGCAGGCAGATGGAAGCGGTATTTCTTTATTGCCTGCCACACGCGGAGGTTACCTTAACAGGGAAGGCAGCTTCAGGGTAGCGATCCTGCGATCAGCTCCTCCGTGGATGTGGTAACTGGACACTCAGGGAGTCCATCCGGTCTTCTTTCAAGCTCTTTTGCTATCTGGCATTTGCCAGCGCTAGCTTATGATGTTGGAGGGGGCCTGTTTGAGGCAGCTAATTGATGCTGGATGGCTTCTTCCAGCATGTGCCCACACTTGATGTGGTGAGGGCATTAGTTCAACTGGCATGAAGTTCAAGGCAAATGTCGCCCGCTGATCTGAGGTAGGAAACACTATTTAAGGCCCCTTTCACATGACCGTATGCCCTCGGAGACATTTGGGCTGTGAGTGGGCAATATGACCCGGAGCGGCATCGATCGTGCGCACAGCATCATAGATTACAATGATGCCGGGCCGCCCGCGGGGCTATTGTCCCGCACTCATAAAATCATATGAGTGCGGGACAATAGCCCCGGGGGCGGCCCAGTCCGCACAGCATCATTGTAGTCAATGATGCTGTGCGCTCCCGTGCGCACGATCAATGGCGCTCCGGGTCATATGGCCCACTCACGGACCGTATGTCTCAGAGAGCATACGGTCGTGTGAAAGGGGTCTAAGAATCCATTTGGGTCTTGGATGTACTCCAGCAATCATGTCTGAGCCTGGAGACCTCCCAATGCACTAGTGTTTGAAGTTACTGCATATGTGAGCGATATTATGGTTCAGTTAATGGATTCCTTATGATTGTTTCCTTCTTGGTGTGTGTTGGTCAGAGTGAGAGAGTCAACTCATAGGGCTAAAACAACACCAAAAGTTAAAAAATATAGTGTGTCTCACTAGGTTATCTGACAGTTATGCCAGAAATACAGTGGTCCCTCAAGTTACAATATTAATTGGTTCCAGGATGACCATTGTATATTGAAACCATTGTAAGCTGAGTAATCGGTTCCAAAGCCCCAAAATGTCATCCAAGATAAGAGAAAAGAGTTAAGAAAAATAAGCAGATAACTAATAGGAATAGCTGATAACTAGCAACTAATACAGTTATTTTTACCAGAGAAGTGGCCTTGATTGGTTGGATCTGGGTCTGACACATTGTATGTTGTCTGGTTTCAACTTACGATGGGTCAGAAAAGATCATTGTATGATGAAAATATTGTATCCTGAGGCCACTGTATCTTGAGGGATCACTGTATACCTTCTCTAAAGCAAAAAATCTAGTTCCAGTCTTAAAGGAGGAAATGAAAGATGTTATTAGGCAAGAGATGTGTGCGGTTTTGACAAAATTTGCGGCACCTGAGCCTATTCCTTCCACATCTAGAAGGGAAAGTTAAATTGTTTCTTGGTCCTCTTTTTCAGATTCTGATTCAGAAGGTTTTTTCCGGGAGGCTGATTCGGATGCAGAATATAAAGAATAACTTTTTCTTCTGAGGACACAAAGGAACTAATTAAGGCTATATGTATAATTATGAATCTGATGAAAAAAATTCAAATGGATGGTACAGGATGAGATGTTTAGTGGGTTAGAAGAGAAAAAAAATCCCGTACATAAAAACCTTCATATGTTAAAAGAGAATGGAAAGTCCCTGAAAATAGTTTTTTCCCCAGAACCATTAACCACCAATTAACTTTTTGTGAGGAAGATGAATTGGTGTTATTAACATGCCCTAAAGTAGATGTCTCTTTGGCAAAATTAGTAAAAAAAAAATACTAATGTGTATGTTTTGAAAATATAGGAACGCTTAAAGATCCCATGGATGAGAAGGTAGACACCTCTCTTAAAAGGACTAGGGTGGCTTCGGTGGTTAGGTCCTTTAAAAAGGTGGTTGTTACAACTAGAGGCATTACTGAAAGACAACCTGCCATATCATAGCTTAAAGGACTCATTTCTGTTATTAAAATCTCTTGATTTTTTTTTTTGGTCTGGTGCCACGTCATTTTTAGTCCCTTTTTTCAGGATTACATCAGCACCCATGATCTTTACAAAAGTTATGCTAGACGTAGTTGCAGATTTAAGGAGATTAAACATTTTAATTGAACCCTAGAGAATCTCCTTATTGTGGGAAGCTCAGCCCTCCACTTAGAAAACAGTTTGTATCAGGTCTGCCAGCTATTATACTGCCTGGGATGGATGATAAATTGGAAGAAATCCAGCAGTTTCCCAGGAGGTAATACTTCCAGGGATCATGTTAGATTCCAATCAACAGAAATGTTTTCTTCCAGAACACAAAATTGCAAAGCTACAGAATCTGATCTTGGAGTTCCAAGGTCTTCAGTCCTGCACAATGAAAAGGGCAAGTCTCTTTTGGGATCCATGACGGTATGTATCCTGGCATTAAATTGGGCTCAATTCCACAGAAACATATTGGTCCTTTGGGACTAAAAGCAAACCTCATTAGATCACCAGATACAGATCTACGCAAGGGGGTACCATGGGTGCCCTTAGACTTACAGATTATAACCACAGCCGCAAGTTCATGGGGATGGGGGCTCACAGGTCTCAACTCTCTTTTCAGGGATAATGGTCAGATCATCAAAAAGAAATGTCCTCAATGGGGAGAACTTCATGTAAGATCTCTCTGCTGTTCATTTAAAAGAGGATCTAAACACAAAAGCAGATTTTTTCAGCAGAGTGAGATTACATCCAGGGGAATGGAGTCTACAACCTCAGGTCTTTGGCCAGATTGTGGACAAATGGGAAATTCTTCAAATAAATCTTTTCCCATCGAGAAAAAATACAAAACTTCCAAAATATTTCTCCCTTTCTCAGGACACAAACATAGGGGTAGACACGCTTACACAATCTTGGAAGTTCAAACTAGGTTATGCCTTTCCTGCCCTCTCTCTCATCCCCAGAGTTTTAAAGAAGATTCACGAGGTAAAAACCAAAGTGATTCTAGTAGCCCTAATTTGCCGACCCCCTCCCCCTTCCCCGCCAAAAAAATAAATAAATCTTGGTTTCCCCTGATCAAGTTAATGTCACTAGAAGGTCTGTGGGTGCTCCTATTTATTCCCAACCTGCTGTTTTAGGGAGCTGTACTTCACGTTCAGGTGCTAGCCCTCAGCAGAGTATATGACAGAAGAATAGCGGAACACCCTTCGGCAATCTGTTTTTTTTTAAAGTAACTGGCAGATTAAACGGGTTATCCATTAACTTCCCCCCCATGTACCCGGCCCCTCACAGGGAGAATACTTACCTGGCAGGTGGGGACGAGCCTCCCTAGGGAGACTCTTCCCTGTCTGCCATTGGCTATTCCTCGCCGACAACGGATGTTTTCATCTGTGCACAGGGAGAAGGTGCGGTGACCCAGGTAAGTATATTCCCTGTGAGGGGCCCAGCACATGGGGGGCAGTTATTGATATTGGATAACCCCTTTAAGACCTACTGGAATCTGAATGTGGTTCTGTCAGGGCTTTCTAAGTGTCCCTTTGAACCAGTCTCTAAAAAGTCCATTAGACTTCTTACCATTAAAGGGGTTATCCCACGAATAATGTAGAAAATGAAAATCAGACATCATATAGTACATGACACTACCTTGCTAACAAAGCTAGAACCATCCGTGTACCTCATATAGATCCAGAGATCTCCCATTCATTGTTCTGCTAGATTTATATCAAGCTGGCAGCTCAAGGGGAGTGTCTTTTCTGCTGCAGCTCAGGGGGCATGTCTGAGCTCCTCCTATCACAGCTCAGGAGGCAGTTGAAAGATGAAACTGAGCATGTGCGGCCTTCTCAGTGAGCAGGTCAAAGAAATAAGAAATTAAGTGGCACGATACAAATACATTTTACTGAATAACTCAGTAGCTATACATAATTTTCAATTACATGCAATTACAAAAGTGTTCATTTTTTAGTGGCTATTGTATCAGCAAGGAGAGTGGGAGAAATTTAAGCCTTGAATATAGAAGAACCTTTCTTCAAAGTTTTAGAAGACAGAATTGTTTTACGCTTAGATCAGTTCTTTCTTCCCAAGGTAGTTACAGACTTTCACAGGCAGGAAGAGATTTTCCTTCTTTCTGAAACGTCAAAAGAAGCCTCCTTCCACATGCTGGATGTTAAAGATGTGTGCTGTAGTATGTGGGGGCTACTAAAGAATGAAGAAAGTCAAATTTTCTCTTTATCCAGTTTCAGGGAATCAAAAGGGATTTAAGGTATCCAAAAGTTCACTAGCCAGATGGATTAAACTTGCTATCTATTTTTGAGGCCTATAGAAGCATGGATAAACGTCTGCCTGGAAAAGTAAAGGTTCATTCAACAAGGGCAGTTTCAGCCTCCTGGGCTTCTATGGAACAGATTTGTCGGGCAGTCACCATTGGGTAGTCCACATATGTTTGTTAAGCAATATAGGATTGATGTAAGGATGCGGGAAAAACTTGGCCTTTGGCAGAAAAGTTCTGCAGGCAGTAGTCCCACCCTAGATTGACGTTATGGAGGGCGATAGGAATAACACTTACTGGTAATTTCCTTTTCATGTATCCTCCATGACAGCATGCCATATAAACCCCTCCTGGGGGAAAGAAAAATTTTTTATGCTTGTTATGTGGTGCTGTTGTAGGATACTGAGGAGAAGCTGGAGGATTTATTCTTCCTGTCCCTACCTGGTTGCAGGAGGGTTATCTCTGAGTAGTGCATCGTGGCAGACTCACGAAAAAGGAAATTACCAGTAAGTGTAATCCAGTTATTTTGCAGGTGGGTGCAGATAGTGACTTTCCATGTGTGGGATTTAAGAACTTGTAGAACAAACTTCAGCCAGTTTACATACTTCTGATTATATTGTGGGGCAAGATGATGCGGCCAAGTACACACTGGTTTTCATATTTACCATACACCAAGACGCTCTGAAAACTGTTTCATCTGCAAAACAACTGGTCTCTTTGTTGATGTGTCTGTAAGATAGGGATCAGACTCAGAAATGTACAGTATTAAAGAAGCACCCTGGGGTGGTAGTTTTTTTTTTTTTTTTTTTACACATCTTACTAACTCACCATCAGTATTCAACAGTGTAATTTGTTACACACTAACTCAGTTGCATGCATAAATTTTGTACCTTTTCATTATGGGAACCTGGTCATGTGATCTCAAATCTTACTCCTTGCTCTAATGTGTAAACAGGAACTCTGTCTCTTCCCCTGTGGCTAACTTCCTGTGAACTACAGGGTGACATCATCACTAATCAAATCCCTCCAGGCAGCTCTCAGTCCCCTCCCCACATTCCCCTGTATTCTGTTGAAGATATAATGTCTCCCCTATCTAAAGGGCCAGGAGTGCAGATGTATAGTATAATCCTCCTGACTCATGCTGCCTGTACTATCTGTGTGTGCTGACTCTCCAGTGTAGTTTTATGGGGTGTAACTACACATTGGTCTTCCTGCATATAAAAGTTGACAAGGGAAAGAGAGATGAAAGGGGAGATGGCCTCAAGCTGCATCACATAGGAAAGCATGTAGACTCAGCAGTATGAGGGCATAGCAGCTGTGTCACTAATGTGTCATGGCTGCCATTGACTCTGCCCCCTCTGTCATCAAGGCAGGCATGATGGGAAATGTAGGATTCATTGGGAAAACCATATCTGAAGGGGGAAGGAATCAAGATGGCTGCCAACCAAAAAAATGACACTTCAAATAAAACAGGTATACACAAGGAATAGACAAGAGCCTCAATTGTATTGTGTATGGCCTATCCTGCACTATGTAGGGCAGGCAAAGAAAAAAATAATTCTGGAATGCTTATTTAACTGTACACTCAATAACATCTGCAAGAGGGCCGAATTATCATGTGTCCCTCTTGCATCTTGGGCAAATGAGATCATTATGTTGTAGTGATTGTAGTGGGTGTAGTGATATCCATCAGATCACTCCTATTAACCTATGTGGGCAGTAAAAACCTTTAATTGTTTCAAAAAGAAATACTATTCTTAGTAATCAGTGTGTTATAACATGTGTAATTAATTACCCATAAACGAGAGAGAGATGGGTAATTTTTTTTTACTTTGTACCCTTCCTTACTGGTTTTACACTACATTTTTATGTTTAAAAGGAAATATTGGGGGGTGTCATGTAGCCCACCTCACCACTTTTTGGCTAAGTGAAGTCGCAAGACCCTGTGTTGTAACTTTAAAGCCTGTGCGACACATATTGTCACACAGGTGTTTTTACACCATCCCCGCCACATGGGGAGGCTGGCACTGCGCCATTGGCCCCAACATATTTACTTACGTTTTCGCTGACAGGTTTCTCCCTATATACAAATATATACTAAATGTTAATCAAGCTGGGGGGATGGGGGGGAGCATGACCCACCCAGCAGACACTTCTCCTTGTGCCAGTAAGCTGCATTTTTTCAGAACAAGACACAGTTCATTGTAATGTGGGAGCCTGTCAGGATTTCATGCTGCCTGTGGTTAGGGCAGTATGAAACTACTGACAGGTTCCCTTTAAAGTCAAAGTAATTTCGATTTGTAAAAAAAACAAACAATATTAGGCTTTACAATCTGCACTGTGGAATAATCAACCATCTTGGACATTAGAAGACAACACTGCACACAATAGTAGTTAAATTACACACATTGATTTATTTGACAGGCAGCAAATAAAAAAAAAAAACATTGTGGAAATGAAGGTTATTGACCCTTAAAAAATCCCTGCAACAGCATAAAAATAACCACTGTATAAAACATAAAAAAGGCTTCGAGTAGTTCCAGTCCTGCTTAGGAACATAGCGCACAATAAGAAAAATGACTCTCAAACAGCCCATTCCCATTATCTGTATGGCGTGCAGCTGCAACCTGCAGAGAACAGCAGCAGCCGTTTTCTGGTTGGATCCAACATTCATACAAATGGCGTCTATTGATTCAGACAAATGACAGCAATCAGGAATATTACTTCTCGGGATGGCTGTCACCACTGTGTAAGAACAAGTGCATGATGGAGGAATTGTTCTGTCATCACTCGCTTTCAAACAGTCCTGCGTGTTGCTGCCCCTAGTTAAGTGCAGCACATTACTGTAATGTGAGACCTGCAGAACTATTTGCCGCAGATTAAAGTGTTAATATAAAGGGGTTCTCCGCATGTACAGAAATGAAACTATATGAATTTAGAAAGCTTTGGAACATTTCTTATCTGGGATCAGAATAGTTGTCCAGGATTTTTTTTAATGCTCTCCTCGTCCTCCAGTGGGACCTGTGAAGAAATCTACACTACACTCACTGCTCCATTCCTGCTCTGTGGCTCCTGGGGTGTAAGATCCCATATGCAACCTTCCTGAACAAACTTGTGCCACTGCAGCCAATGACTGGCCTCAATGGTGATGTGTTCTCAAGTGGCACCTGACCCAGCAGTGATGTGCTACTTGGGGACATGTCAGCACCGAGTCCGATCATTGGCTGCAGTGGCACACGTGATCGAGTCCATGCAGTCTCAGGGAGAAGTTAAGTAAAGCTCTCTCCACAGGTCCCACTGGATAGGACATTTGAAAAAAAATTCTGAACAATCCGTTCAAGCAACAGTATACCATACTACTGCATATGTTTTTCGTAAGCAGTGGCTCAGACAGTTTTGATAGTGAGGCCAATGGAGTTTGTTCTTGTCTGTACTGAGATAGGAATACCCCTTTAAGGCTAGATCTCTAGCAACTTTTTTCTTTGTAAGATGTAATTATAGTTGCATTGGAAATCTGTCACCATTTTTGCTGCCCTATTTGGGAATTTGTCTCCAGTTTTATGCTGTCTGATCTGAGGGCAGAATAAAGTGGTGACAGACCCTAAATCAATCCAGTGCACGTGCAAGGGAGTCCTCATAGGCATCAGCTCCAGGCTCTTACTGCCCCCACATCAGTGATGCGGGTGGTCAGCCATTCACGAGGCATCTGAATTCTTATGACTATGAAGACTCCCTGGCGCATGCACTGTGCTGACGCCAGCGCTCTGCTCATGGTAATCTACTGACTTTACCATAGGTCAATCCAAGTAAGTAACCCAGTGCTTCAGGGTCCCTTTCACCAGGTTATCCTGCCCTCAGATCGGACAGCATAAAACTGGTGACAGCTTCAGTAGTTACGATTAAGTGGAGTTACACTTTTGACTATTCACTATGGTCAAGCAGCAGGAGAATATTTTTCCAATTCTCCTGTTATGGACCCAATACTGAAAAAAGTTAACCCATCGTCACATACAAATACTGGGCAACCTCAAATGAATGAGTATACATTACCAATAACACACATATCAAGTAGGGATCATGGAAATCATATTTCCACATAATTATATTTCTGATTAAAACCCCATGCACACCACCATATCAGCTTTAAATCGCAGATCCACAAAATACAGATGTTGTCCATGTTGCATTTCTGCCAATCCACTGACTTCCAGGGTCGTAGTCCACGTTTTGCCGACAAATATAGGACATGTTCGATCTTTCTTCGGAACGGACATAAAAGTGCAGAAAGCAGATTGATTATCCGTGTGCTTTCCACAACTGTATGTCCGTCTGCAAAATGCAGACCGCATACCCATTGTTTTCAAATAAAATAAGGACAGTATACGGGCGAAATCCGGATATGGTCGTGTGCATGGGGCATTAAGGGAACAGGAGTCCAAATGCAGCAGTAAGGAATATGGCACACAAGCGCCTTGGACACATTATGTTATAATGGATGTCGTTCTAGGGATGGTGCTGCTGTTGTGTCATACAGAATTATGTACAAATCACACCATTTACTTCCAGGCAACTGTGGTGCACTCGGGAATTTACCATACCGTAATTTCCTTTATTCCGGCGTTAATGTGATCTGACGTGGTACAGTATCAGACAATCATAGAAAAAGTATATACAGCTTATTTGTAGACAACCAGGGCAATTGTGCAGTTTTGCAGCTTTTGGACTATTTGATACCGGAATGCAGGACTGTTTCTGTATAAGTACTCTGGCCCCTGATATATCAGAAGTAATGCTTTGGTACAGAAATGACAATGGATTCAGGCTGAGATAAAGAACAAAGCAGGCACATGAGATACCAAGTTGGTTTTGAATCTGCCCAGCATTGCTCTACAGTGCAAAAAATCCCATCTACCAAGACATGACATACTCCTCAATCTATACTGGAAATTGTGTACAGATCCCAACAGTTTCCAGTGTATGTATGCACACAATAAGATACCTTCATTGCCTAGAGATCTTACAAGGAAATGCCCCTCCAGCATCAATTTACAAGTAAATATGAAAAGACCAAAACCGCTCTACAATCAATAAATTAGAATATCAAAAGTTTAAAGCACATTATCACTGTGCAACTGAAAAAAAATCTCTTGCATAGAAAGAATGCACAGAGTTTTAATAAATATGGTCCTGTGCCTCTTTCCCCACCCACCAAATACATACAATCTCCCTAAATGAAGGGCAGAACACAGTCTGAACCGTTTCTGAGGCCGACGTCCTGCAGCTGTGCCATGTCTGGATGGACCACCGAATGAGCTGATCTTCTAGCTTGGGGATGTTATATGCAATATTCCCAGTGTTCTGGCCCCTGCAATACAGAAATGATCAGAACTTAATTTTCTGCATGCAAATTACTTAAAATCACATGTGCAGGATTTGCTCCCCCTGTTTGATATGCGCAACAGCATATGGGGTCTGAGCAATTTTCTGCCATTTTAGACCACGTTTTTTTCTGTGATTGTATGTGTTACTTAAAGGGGTTGCCCGGGTTCAGAGCTGAACCCGGACATACCTTTAAATTCACCCAGGCAGCCCGCCTGAACAGGGCATCGGAGCCTCCTTTGCCCTGGGCTAATTAGCGCAGTGCAAAGGCATTTAGCCCAGTTCCGGTGACATACCGGGCTCTGCCAGGCGGAGGCTTCCGCCCGGCAGTGAGCCCGGTGACATCACCGGCATTGATGGGTGGGCTTTAGCGCTGCCCTAGCCAGTAAAACGGCTACGGCAGCGATAGAGCCGGCCCATTACAGCCGGTGACCCCACCGAACTCACTGCCAGGCGGAAGCCTCCGCCCGGCAGTGTGTTATGCAAATAAAAGAGCGCTTGCCCTGCGCGATCCAGCGCAGGGCACGGGAGGGCATCGGAGCATGAGATGCTCCGATGCCCTGTTCAATCGGGCTGCCTGGGTGAATATAAGGGTATGTCCGGGGTCAGCTCTGAACCCGGACAACCCCTTTAAAATCTACCCTAATTCTATAGTTACTTCTAATTAACATGAGTTTGGAAACGTCAAACAGGCTAGATTGTTCTTGCCTGATCCTACTAGGTGTCTAACAATGGCCATCGCCTCTTGCTCTAGAAAATTCGCAAAGAATCCTATGGCTGATCAGCAGTACACTGAGGAGGTAATTTATTAAGATTCGTTTCATACACCAGTCTTAATCAGAAGTGTGGTGGAGTAAGATGTGCCAATTTTATTAGTTGGAGCAGACCGTGGGAAGCCTGGCCCTTGGCAAGAGTGTCGAAAAATGGCCAAACTATACAAAGTATGCACAAACACGTTGTACGCCAGAAAACTAGCATACAGCCAATGATAAGCCTGTAGGTACTCCAAGTGGCACCATATAAGGCCTCTATAATGCTTCTATCGGAGAATATCTGTATAGTATAGCGTGTGATGGAACATGCTACTTTTCTCTCTTCATAGATTCATATAGAATACTTCTGCCTCTAAGTATAAAATTAGAGGAACAGTATGGGCTTATAGCAGTCTATTATGTGTCATACACATTACTGACCTGTAATAAGTAATGTGCATGATGTCTTAGACTGAACCGAATGAGGGAAGGAAATCATAAAAATATAAGACAAGTCACGTGCATGTCAGACTTACCAATCTTAACAACTCCCAGCTAATGATCTGCAGGTGACTATGTGTCCATTTCCAGGATTATGTGTGATGATTCATGAGAAACTGAAGAGAAAGTATTGGCCAATTAGTCTTAACGCATCATTACTACTGGAGCAAGGGTAATGGAAATGACGTATCGAAGAGATAACAGAGGTTGTGACCCTATACAATATGCCCCGCTGACTTCAAAGGACATTATGTAATTCTTCACCATTGAGGACCCAACTTACCTTTGGGTTTTCCAAACTGAACAACACCTTTGATAACGGTTGTAGCCTAAGAGTGCATAACCATCGCTACACATCTATCTTCTGTAAGTACTACTGCACTATTCTCACTCTGAGTTCTTCTCTCCTGTAAGCCCAGCAGTTAGTAAAGATATACAGACTCTACAAAAAGACTACAAGATAATATCTAACCGGCTGGAGAATTATATACAAGCTATAGAAGATACCATGCATAATAAATAGCAGTCAGGCAAGACGACCAGATGAAGAGAATTACAATTCCTTCCAGCGACCAGTAAATTACCTGGGTTCTCGTCATCGGTGCCTTCATCATCCCATTGATTGTCTCTGCCTAGAAGGGGGTTTTGAGATTCAGAAACCATCCTCATTGGAAATGAAAGTCCATCTCCAATGCTAAGAAAAGAGAATGAGAGGCTATGAATGATCAGGGGCACCAAATACACAGCACTGTGAAAGATATGATGGATAAATTAGGGTTAATTAGAAACCCAAAAACATATAATGTACCTTGTGAAAACAGGAATTAACCAAAGTCTTTTCCTCTTCCCGAACACTTGCTCCAGGTTTTTTCGGATGCCCAAGTGGAAGCCATTCTTATCAGAACCACTGGGAAACACAGGGGCTGAAAAGGCCTCTAAAAATTGAAGAAATAAATGAACACGTTATTGGTGTGGTAAGGCAATGGCAGGGGAATAGTGCCGTTTCATGTGTATTCACACAAACCCTTTTATTAACTAATCAAATTCGTTCAAAATTTGCCTTCTGGGGCACCAAGCGGCTAGTCCCCCCAGTCGGTATCTACACTCCTCAGGTGGCAGCAGCAGATCTTGTACACTTGGAACGATGGCGCCAGACAAGATGTTTGGCCAGTCAATCAAAGGGGTGGGGAGTCTCTCAAGAAGAGGGGCCAGCCACCCAGTGCTCCAGAGGACCAATAATGAATTAATTTGATTTGTCTGAATTGACTTGCTCATCTCTACCTTTTATCTTTTCTTCACTTCAATTATTAAGATTATGATTGCTAAAAGCTAGGCCCAAACATGTACTAATGAGAATATGACAATGTTACCTGTTGTGACTTCTATCACGGGCAGTGTTGTCATAAAGCAGATTTAAATAGACGTGCAGCTTTCTATAAATCAATAATACAGGCAAATAGAAACTTTCTAGAGAAAGAAATGTCTATTTCACCTCTTATCAGCTCTTTCCCTGCTCCCCTCGTTCCTAAACTAACACTCTCTCTGAATTTTCAGCTAAATCCATCTTGAAAGTGCTTTATTTACATCTATACTGCTCAGTACTTCTCTAATCTCATATATGATGCTTCTGAGCGACTGAGCATAGACTCCTGTCTCCATGTGCATTCTATGGACAACCGAGGATAAGGCCACATGCACACGACCGTATCCATTCTGCGGTCTGCATTTTTTTTTGCGCATCTATTGACTTTAACGGGTCCGCATTTTGCGGACATGTTTACAACATTTTCTATCTTCCTGCGGAACAGACATACAGATGCTCCTAATTAGTTCTACTGGGTATGGATGTTCTTAAAGGGGTTGACCACCCCTTTTACTATATGATCAGTGGGAGTCAAACTCCCTGCACCCCCACCGATCGGCTGTTCTGCAACTAAACAGCTCTCTGCGTTGTGCAGTGGACAGAACTGGTTACTGCAGCATTGCTCCCACTGAAGTGTATGAGGACAGGCCATCACTTCTAAAGGAGTGGAAAACCCCTTTAAGGCTGGATTAATACATCCATATTCCGGATGTGTTTCCTGGTCTGACCCAGACTCACAACATCATATATCCCTATGACATTGTGTGTTCAGGTCAGTAAACACACGATCAAGCCGGGATTCCCACATCTAGAATACGCACATGTGAATCTGGGATAGGCTCCAAGTGCACTGTTAATATGGCCATCTGATCATAGTAGATCACTGGAAGATACTGCAATATAATCACAGGTAATAATAATCAATGAATGAGGAATGGACTTATGAAATTATCTATATGACATTTCATAAAAAAAAATAAAAAAATTAGGTTCGCTGTAGGTAAATGTACAGTAACAGTCCTTCATCTTTCTGCACGAGAATCCTGATAGAGCCACTTTATATTTCTGCTCTTACTGCCTCATTTACAACACATTTACCAGTGCCCTTGAGGACTGGTAACATATTGTATTACCGCACATATTGTTATAAAACCTGCAGCACAGGGCGCGAGTACAAGGGAGGCCTTTTATTCGTTATTTTTCAGGAGGATATGTACTAGTCAGCCACAACCCTGGAATATATACTGCAAGGCAACCTCAGACTTTGCACACAAAATGCTCCTAATTAAGCAATAATCCCCTGCAATAAAGCTTGATAATTACTTGGGAGTTGGAGAAGTCTGTGCGAGGGTTGCCACAGCAACACACCATTATAATATTAGTCGTCTTGCTGCAGTTTTCAAGCAAAGAAATGAAATTTGTATCATACCAGCTGCACAAAGACTACTACTGTATATGAATGGTGATTTTTTTTCCTAGCTGCTCTCTGGAGAGAGATGACAAGAGGGGCTAATCCTTCTGCATTAGGGCCTGCAATAATGCTTAACCCTTTCATGACCGGACCTATAAAAGGCCTGAACGTCCAGGCAACTTTCTGTGATTTGGGCACATGGTGGTTTAGTGACCCTAATTTTTTTTTTGTTTGAATACGAAAATAATTTTTGCTATTTTTTTTACTTGACACTTAGGACTTTTTATTAGAATGTTTTTTTAAAAATATTTTTTAGATTTTTTTAGGTGTAATTTGGACAAAAAACGCTAATTATAAAAAAAATTTATTATTTTTAATTATAGATTTTTATTTTTTAAATATTAAAACTGACACAAATTAATTATTGCAATGGGTTCCCTTTTATTTAACGGGGCAACTATGGTGACTGTTTCCATTGGCGACTGTGTGTTTAATTTTTTTTTTTTTTAATTTTTTTTTTAACTTATTTATTAATTTATATTTGACAAATAATATGTCCCCCAGGAGGTCATTGACATTTTTTTTTTTTTTTTAACACTTTTTTTTCCCCACTGTTTCCACTGTAACTGGGGCATCCATAGGGGCCCCAGTTACAGGGGAAAACAGCCCCCTGTGGGCTCATTAGACACAGGCAGAGCTGATCAGGGTCTCCTTAGACCCTGCAGCACTGCTCTGGCCTCGAGACACCCGGCGGTCACGCTGCCGCTTACTTCCTGCTCCAGCATACTTTCAGGTACGGCTGTTCTCCGGCTGAGGAGAAGACAGAAGCGGTAATAAACCGCTCCTGTCTTCTCCTCAGGGTCCCCGCTCTGTCTGTGAGCCGGGACCCGACCTGCTCCTGCTAGATTGCAGGAGCAGGAGCTTTAATCCCAGCGCTGATCAGCGCTGGGATTAAAGGGCCGCCTGCACATGTATATACGCGCTATCTGCACGGGGCATGTGCAGATAGGACGTATATACACAGATGGCGGTCGTCAAGGGGTTAAAGGGGTATTCTGGTTACCATACATATAACTTATGTTTTAGACTCATTATCACCAATAATTACCTAATATAATGTCAATTTCACATATTTACCGTTCAGTAGTAATAAAAGTAGTTTTCTTCCACTGCTACCCACTGGGTTTCCTCATAAGTTGCCATGGCTACGAACTGTAGTTCTGAGCGTTTGTTAGGTCGAGCATGCTCAGTGTGTTGCTATCAGTTCTCTAAATGTTAGTGTGCTGGTGATTACTGAGTAGAGGGGGCGTGACCGGACTGTATATCAGGTAGCCAATCAGTAATCATCAACACTCATGAACAAGCAGAAACTCACAACAGGAAAGCTAGGGATTGTAGTTTTGGTGAGGGAAGATCAGGAGCCATGATACTCTGTGTGTTGTAGGCTCACACAGGAGCTAGACAAATGGATTGCAAGGTAAATGAAGCTCTGGTTATATGTATAGGTATGGGTTCTGGTTGGGTCACAGCTTGCAGTCTTAATGCAATTTTTCAAAAAATTGTTACTTTACTGGAATACCCTTTAAAGGGGGTTTCCAGGCTCCTGGTAGTGATAACCTGCCCTCAGGACAGGTCATTGATATCTGATCATTGGGGCTTGACACCCTGCACTCTTTCATCAGCTGTTCCCTGCACCCGAGTTACTGCAGTTCAGCTCTCATTCTCCTCAATGGGAACCAAGCTGCAGTACCCCAGCATAGCCACTACAGTTTGAATGGAGCCGTCTGCTTGCTGCTCCATTCAAGAGCTAGTTGGGAACAACTGCAGGGAACAACTAAAGTGGGGGTGTGGAGTGTCCAAGAGCTGTGTGCTGGCAATATCATATACTCTATGTACTATAGCTTCACCACACTGAGATCTGCTCAAACTAATCTACATATTACTGCTTTATTCACAGGCACAACATATGAATATACAGAGACTGGTAATATGTGTTATAAGCATGGAAAAAACATACTTCTCTGTGTGGTAATGTTATAGATCATTGGTTAAAGAAAATCTGTCACATGGATTAGCAATATGAAAGTACAACTATTGCCATGTAGAATAAAATACCTTATTTCTTTATGTACCCATCATTCTGTTCTTCTGGCTTTTATTTTCTTTAAATCCAAATTTTTTATTATGCAAATTTGGGAGTAAGGTGCCCAGAGGGGCGTTATTATAATTTAAAAGCACCCAGGAACGCCCCCTCCAGTGCTCAGCCAGCCCAAGCACGCCTCTTCAGGGCTGAAATATCGCGCAGGCGCAGTACCGCTGACTGCCTGTGTCAGATTTTTCGGCGCTGGATGCGAGATATGCGGGGTTTTACCAAAAAAATTATTATTATGGGATTATATATTACAGCATAGCCTTTTAATATGGTTTTAAATAAAAATAGAGAAAAGTAACAAAAAACTTACATCTCTCCTGGGACATGAAACTGATCTCTACATGCATGGCAGGCAGACCACTACTGAAAAACATGTTTTTTTCTATGCTTATAAGTTAACACATATTACTGGTATCTTTCTAATCATATATTGTGCCTGTGAATAAAGCAGTAATGTGTAGATTAGCTTTCTTAGCAGATCTCAGTGGTGACGCTATAGTATATAGATATGATATGTAGATGCTAGCACACAGCTCTGCCCTCCGCATGTGCAGCCCTGTCAATCAAGGGGAGGGGGGAGTGTGCAGAGCACAGGGGGTGTAACAAGGCAGTGCTCAAAGGATTCAGCCCAGCCTCCTGGTGCTTGAACTTCTCATTTGCATATGAATAAAAACACAGATATCTCTGCAGCTGTTTATTGTACAGACAAAAGAAACATATGGTTTTAATCAGCGTGATGAGCAGTTTGTATGATTTAATAGGGTTGATCGTAGTGACAAAATCTCTTTAAGGATGAAATTAATGATCTGAAGTTAACCCATTTTCTTTGTATTTTAAGCAAAAACTATTTTTTATTTTCATCCTTTACATTTTCCAAATAACAAAAAGGCCATATTTGTGCAGGTGTCGCTGAGCAGTAGAACAATTACATTATAAACTGAGGAAATGGCAACCTGAAAACGATTTGTTATCTTCCTATAGTGTTCCCCTGCTTTGTGGACCTCAACCATTTTCATTTTCAGCCTGTTAGGCAGCTGCTTAGAAGAACCCATGGCTGTTGTTTTTTGGGACAAGGTTAGAAGATTCTGGGTATTTATAAAGCTTTGAAATTTGCATCACCTGACAGTTCCTAACGATGACTGAACATGCCCTAACCCTAACAGGCTATTTAATGTGAGACCTTGGTCAAAGTAAGGCTACTTTCACATCTGCATTGTGCTGTCTGGTTTTGAGATCCGGCACAGGTTCTCAAAACCGCAGCACAAAGCTTCAGTTTTGTCCCCATTCATTGCCAAAGGGGACAAAACTGAACAGAGTGCACCAGAATGATGCAAGCAGTGTTTTTGTGTGTGCATGGGAAACTGAAGAAGCCGGATCCGGCACCAAAAACCATGTAAGTCAATGGTGCTGAATCTGTTTTTTTTTTTTTTTCCAGACACAAAAAAACGGATCTCGTGCCAATTGACTTACAAATTCATTTTCTATATAATCCATGCAGATGTCAAATCTCATATGTGGATGGATCAGTAGTGTGTATGTAACACCACCTCTCCATACACTTCTTTGGGACAGCCAAATACAGTGCTCAGCTATCTCCAGCCGTCCTACAAAAGTGAATGGAACAGTGGTCTTCCACATGCACCACCACTCCATTCACACAGGGGACTTGGAGACTCCCTAGGGCCCATGCTTATTGAAACAGCCAAGTTGGACGGAGCTCTGCTGTTTGTGTAACTCCCATTGTAATGAAAAGGAGCTACCCAAACCGCATAGCAGAACAAGCTGCGCTGCTTCTGTAATCCCATAGCTTGTTCTGCTACGGTGACTGCTATAGTGACTGCTTCCTTTAGCTGTTTCTGGGTACTGCCTTTTCTGTGCAGGCAATGAAGGCAAGTGTACGCATCCAGTGCATACGCAGATACAGGCAGTAGAATCCCCGCTTTCAGGGCCTGTGAGGAATCAGTCACCGCCATCTTGCAGCCTATGGGGGCAGAAGATGACAGGTGAAAATGTTTACTTCACTGACACCAGGGCAGCTGGGAACCTCCATTAGGACAGATGGGGGACAGTATAAAGTCATGCATGATAATATGGAGCACACATGACTGTAAATGGCAGTTTGACAAATTCCAATGGAAATTACCAACCCCTTTATTTTGGTTATTAGACACTGAATATCTTCAGGGGATACATACTGTACTCTCTCCGTGTCTTTAGGACACGTAAGGGTGAGAATTAAATTAAAAATAAAAAAATTTCATAGCAGTAACTGAGGAATCTATACCATGGTTAATAAGTTTACTTTTCATTTTTTAGTGATCCATTTCATAGTGCTCACTGGCAAGTGAATTTACACTATTCTGCTGCTTCCAGAGCTCATGAATAAAATATTCTGCTGTGTTATTCTAGCTATTAAAATACAAAACAATAACCGCTCTATGCAGCACACGCCCCAGTTTGTGCTGGGAGAACTGGAGTACAGACATTTACTGATGTGAAGTCAACAGCAGATGTACTATTGCTGTATTACTGGAGCTAATAGGGCTGGTCCGAGCTGCTAAGAGACAGGTTTACCTGGTTTACAAAATGCAGCCCAATTAAAGGGGTCGTCCCATTACAGCTCACCCCTATCCACAGGATGGGGGGGATAATTGTCAGATTGGCAGAGATCTGACCACTGGACCCCCACCAATAACTAGAATGGGGGCCTATACTCCCATTTGACTGAAGCAGGGGACATGCATATTTGCTGCTCCTCTAGTCAATAATATGAGGCTACCGCAGACAGTAGAGCGCTTGGACTTGGATATCTCTGGCAGTCCCATAAAGTTGAATGGAGCAGCAGCATGGGTTTCCGCTGCTCTAGTCAAAAGCGGCACACAGGCTCCTCTTCCAATGATCAGTGGGGGCCCCCAGCTGTCGAAGCGCCGCCAATCAGACACATCCCTCAATCCCTCATCCTGTTTGGGCTGCATTTTGCAAACCAGGGAGCTGCTCTTAAAGCGATTCTTATCACCTCGAACCAGTCCTATTAACTCCAGTAATACACGAATGCCGTGAATAGGGGAAAGTTCTTGTAATGGGACAACCCCTTTAAGTTCCCCCACCATGTCCAAAACCTGACCACATCACATATGTAACTTACCAAGGGTGGTTCTGTTTACTCCCACAAGCCAGCAATGGTATCCAAAGAGAAACATGAGGCTGATGAAGAACATCAATGAGACGAAGAGTAGGAAAAGCACATGGAATTTTGCACGATTATTTGTTAGTTCTGCCTGTGGAGACAAACATAAAATAGTTAAAACAGTTTTTAGTACACAGGTATTTTATGGACATTTGTACTTACAAATATAAACTAAAGGACACTACACTTGCACAAATAGACAGTAAAACCCCACGCATGCCACTAGATGGCAGTGTTTACTGATACAAGCATCAAGACTTCCATTTGTAATGGATCTGTTTCTATCCCACTGAAGCAAAAAGTATAATGTACTAAAGGATATAATGTTAAAACACATGCAAACAATACAGAAATGAATGGGAAGTTTCTATTTATTTATAAAAATTGAAACCAGGTACTGTAGAACTGAGGCTAACGGAGACTATCAGAAAAATTCAACGGAAATGAAAGATACTGGATATGGTTTTCTATGTTTTTCCATAAAAATGACTGAACAGAATAATGTAGAAAAATGTGAACAGAGCCTAAGGATAATAACTTTGAAAAGAAATATTTACCTAAGAACTGTTTTAGCACATTAACACTTTCAAGAAAAAGACCACTGAATGTCCCAGTAAATATTTCACCTTAAATGCTATGTACACCTTTGGGGGCTTTTTTTATTATTGCATTTTACTTATTTTGAGCTAAAGATCATTTTTTCAATTGGTCTTTATTAACAATATGGAATCCTTTTTTTGTGTACAGGGCTGACATGCTCTACTAGCTGCCTGTGGATTTTTCCTCAATTCCGTCATCTGAGGAGCAGACAGACAGCTTATCTGTGCTCTAAGATCTCAAACACTCATTAAAGCTCAATCCTTACCTTACTGATAAGAATGTGGCTTAAATAAGTGTTTATGACCTCTTAGTAGTTTAGGAATAAGGTTTATTAAATGACGGCACAAAGTGAAAGTACCAGTCACAGACTTAGAAAAACAGTTAATCCTTTGTGACTGAACAGCTCAAGATTTTTAATAAAGACCAATTGAAAACATGATTTTTTAGCCAAAAATAAGTTAAATGCAATCATAAAAAAATTGACTTCAAAAGATGTACATGGCCTTTAAGGAATTCCACATCCTTTGGGTTCATTCACGCGACCGTATGTTTGTCTGCATCCGTTCCGCAATTTTGCCGGCCCATTCATTTCACATACGTACTTCCGTTCTCCGGCCCCACAACAAGATAGAACATGTCCTATTCTTATCCGCAATTGCAGACAACAATAGGCTTTTCTATCATAGGGTTGGCCGCTTCGTTCTGCAAAATGCGGGATGCACACATCCGGTATCCGTGTTATGCAGTTCCGCAATTTGCAGACCGCAAAAACGGATACGGTCGTCTGAATGAACCCTCAGGATGATTTTTTCATTTTATGGAAGGATATGCCATCACTTCATGACTGGAGGAGCCTCAACTTCTGGGAGAAGTTAAGTGACATAGTCCTGGATTAGCGCTGCTTCCCCTTATTTTATTTTCCCTGCACATCGGCGCTCCATCTGCTGTGCAGGAAATTACTGCAATCTCATTCAAGGGGATAGACCATCACTTGATGAAAATAGCCCTTCAATAATATCTACTACTCCTAAATATATGTCATCAATATGTAATACTCACAGTCCAGTATAAAAGGAAGTATTTGAAAACAGTAGAAGCAATGTACGAACAGTACAACATCGCATACGCCAGGAACAGGAGAAAGAACTTGTAGTTTGAGAATCCAATGCAGTTGTTCACCCTGAAATACAAAGTAATCTGTGTACTATATATTATATACATCTTCCTCCACCGAAGGAGCTCTGATAACTAAGCTATGCTAGCAATAAGTAGTCTGTGTAGGCCTGACTACCAAGACCCCCCAACACTTAAAGAGGATGGAGGGGGAGTCACAACCCCTTTAGTGCTTGCCATCCACACTGCATTGTATCTGGTATAACAGTATAAGGACCATTGTGGCACTGTGAGGCTGGGGCATTCCGCAGGGCACCATCCTTGTTGTGCTTTCTTATTTAAGGGCCACATATTATAGTGACAGGTCCGATGTCCTATTAGTCATGAGCCATTTGGTTTCTGACTCAGAAATGAGCAGCAGATCTGTCCCTATAATATGCTGTCACTTGACATAATGTAAGTGATCAGCAGTCACATTCAGCTCTGCCATTCTCTGGGGCAAGCGGTGGTCTGAGCTGCTCCCCTTTACTGTGTGTATTTAATCATAGACATCAAGCCAAGTAAGGAAAGGGAAGAAACTGGCAACGTCTCTCACCAGGTTCTGTCCACCTTCTCCATTCCTACACCATTCATGGAGTCCCAGGACATAAAGAGCAAGTTTTTTTTATGTATTTTTTAACCCTCTCATTATTATATGAGGAGGGAATCAGAATAACACAGGAGTTACGCCAATATCCAGCTTCCTCTTGTGACATACAAAGGTTCAGGGGTGTTTAGACTAGAGCCTGCTTCCGCTGTTCAAAGGGGTTACGCACTTTTGTAATATTGATGACCTACCCACAGGATACAGGGGTGGACTGGCTATAGACCTTACAGAGAAATTTCCTAGTGGACAGATGCCCAGGTGGCTGCCCAAGCCCTCCTCACGCCTGCCAGCTGGGTAGATAATGATTTGCTGCCCTCATTATTAATTAAAGGGGCTGTCCAAGTTATATTTATTGATAACCTATCCTCAGTACAAGTGAGTAGGAGGGAGCTGTAGCACTGAAGTGAATGTAATTACACTGTTTGCCGCTGCAATGCTGACACTGAGCACATAAACAGAGAAGAGAAGGCAGCACTCGTACAAAGACAGCGTTCTCTTCAAACAGCTGATCGGCAGTCAGCCCCCCTCCCCGATCTAATATTGATGACCTATCCTGAGGATAGGTCATCAATATAAAAAAGTGGATCACCCCTTTAAGTGTTTGCTCTTATTGGCAGTTATTATACTCTGGGTGGTTTAGAAGAGGTTGTCTCGGATATTAAGAAAAAAAAATTAATAAATAAAAACATTACTCATTGTTAAGCTAACCCACCACTCAGGTGATCCCCAGTGAACCTGCACAGTGACAACACTCAAGTATCCACTGCAGCCAATCTCATGAATGTGTGTCTGGGTCCTCATCGCTGAAGGACTTGCGGCGCTGGGGAGGCAGGGGATTTAAAGTGGAGGTAATGTTTTCTTTTAGTCTACACCATTTATTGCTGATAGGCAATTTCTTAAAATACTGGAAACCCCTTTAACCATCAAAGGCACAAGAATTTTCACAAAATGGCAATTTCCACTAGTGAAGACTAACTTGGCGAAGTACAACATTTTGATATACTTGCTAAGTACAGAAATGCTCATGTAGAATTTCTTATTTAAAGTTTCCAAAATATTCAGTATTCAGAATATTCCCAGAAATCCAGGTTAGACAATGTTATTGTGGGGGAGCCTACTGACATCCACACTACTATCCTAAGCATGGAACATATATAAGCTATTAATCTATAGAGAGGGTATCTAGGTCACATCGCAGACATGTGTAACATTAGCACAGACTGGTATAACTAGTTGGTTTAATAGTGCTATATAAGTGGCAACAGAAATAACAAATAATACAGTGGCATGTATCAACCGATGCGTGCTTGACATTTTATATGTACACAGTATAAAAAATCATAATCTTATAAAAACCTTTTACTGAACTAAAGATTCCCATATCATTGCCTGAGCTAATAGCTGAAACCACATATTCTCAGTGCACTCCTTGACAATATGATTTAAAGTTGTCAGCTTCAAGGGGTTGCTCGAGAATGGAAAAATAATTATTATATTAAATTATTCAGGAACAGTACATGACTGCTGAGGCCATCGATGGCCCCTTAGTGGAGATGTTGGTGTTAATGGCACGTCACACCTCTTGGCGCTAAACCTGGAACAGTTTGTGGAGTTTTCCCACTCTCTGACAACTACTTTTATATACTGCCCTATGTCAGGACTGCAAATTACAGCTACAGGTCTGTACTACCAGTAGCCAAAACAGGACAAAATGGTATGGCACTGCTGTCTGATAACTAGTCAATATTACATACCCAGAACGCCCCTTTAATACCTGCACACGTTGTGGATTACATGCTGGTAATACAGAACCGGACAAATCTCATGTACTCTTTGCTTTTTTTTATCCAATCAGAACCTGACCTGCTGTGAGGATTTTCAAATCTGCAGCAGATCAATTGTTTAGTGCAATTTTTTTGTGCGGACTTAACAATGCAAGGGTGTGATCTGCGGTTTTTGGTGCGGAAATGCACACAAATCTGCTAAAAAAAACCTGCAGATTTTCTGTCTTGAAACCCGTGTGCAGGTAAGACTAAGGTATTTTGCAGCTTCACATGAGAAAGGTGCACTTTATAGTCGCCTTGATTCAAACTATTCAATGTACTGCTCCATGATGTGATGAGTTGCAAGCTGCTTTTTATTATGTAGGACAAATGTAGTCCCAACATTTTGCTTTCAAAGAGGGTCTTATATTAAATTGCTGACTGCCTCTCGCTTTATAAGGGTATGTTCACACACTTTTAAAAACACATCACCAAAATACGCAAAAATGCGAGGCTGCCCCTTATATTTCTGCCATGGATTTGTCGTTTCAATGCTGCAATGATCCGTGTGTGGAGAACAGCTTCAGATTATGTGCGGGATCAGGGCCAGGTCCCTTCTAGATGAGGATTTGGAATCCATGCAGGGAAAAATCCAGGATCATATGAAAGGCAATGCAGATTTTCATTTAAAACAATGGGATGTAGATTTGCCATGCTTTTCAAATGGATTTTGGCACAAAATACACACAATAATCCAAGTAGGATTTCAAGTACGTGAACATACCCACAGTAAGAATATGACACTGCTGATTAAAATTATTTTAAGTACAAACTGGCTGTATTCACAGCTGCTAATAGTGAGCTGTGTCGATAAAGAACACCGCCAATTAGTGATTCTTGTCCATCCGCCAGACTACTAGCCTCTATAAATATACCCATAGCTAACATTTCCAAATAACCTGCCCTGAAATTCTCATAGCATTCATTTCTATTGCCCAAATAAATTCTGGCCCTGATGTGTTAGTCAAACGTACAAGCATATTAGGCTGGCAAGAGCGATAGCTAGCAAGGCTTCATAATAAAAGGTAATGTACAATCATCAGATCATACATCATAATAAACAAAGCATTGTTCACACCGTGAAGTTTTGCTGCAGATTTTGATACATTTATCTAGTTAATACCAGGTTCTGGAACCTAAAAACTGCACAATGCGAACAAGGTCTTATTTATTATGGAAATTCGGGAAGGAATGATATACACTACATACCAAGGGCAATGATGATCCATCTTCAGGACACACCTGTGACAAGAGGGAAGACAAAAAGTCAAACCTGCTGCCGAAAGCAGAACACGTTGTGTAAATGGTGGACTTTAAAGAAGAACTCCCGCAAAAATTTTTATTCTCTGACCTGTTAGAAAGGTGCATGATATAATCTGTAGTGATGTCATTTTCTTATCAGTAACTGTTTCTGTGAGTAAAAACCTCTCTTCTTATTGTAGCTGGGTCATGTGACCAACTCCCTGACCTCCAACTGACCCAGGACAGAAAGCCAGTCACTGCTCTATTCATTCCTATGGGAGCCTCACTTTCAGTCTCATAGGAATACATAGAGAATTAGTCTTCCTGTCCACACATAAGTATATGTGTGAGTTGGTGGGTCTAATTGCTGGTCACATGACACAGATAAGAAACTTCAGGATGATATAAGTCAAAAATTCAGACACTGGTAAGAAAATGACATTCACTACAGATTACATCATGTACATTTCTAGCAGGACATGGAATAACGTTTTTGTCAGGAGTTCTTCTTTAATAACATAGGAAAGGGTAAGGAATAAACATAATGAATACAAAACACATAGCACAGAATCAAAGTACTTGGCTAAGCCTCGGTAAAGACGACAATTGTACAAAATAGATTATATCCGTGTCCTTAAACAGTGGTATCGTACAATGGCTGCTTCCACCTTGGTGGCCATAAGGAAACTACCCACTTATACTAGGATATGCTACACAAATCATACAAAAACACATTGTATTCCTATGTATAACACTAATCTTAGACAATGGCATGCACATGTGCCAAAAGTAGCAAATGTGAGAGGTTTCTTGCCGTATGCAGCATAATTGGGGGGCTGGGACTTCAAGAGATACTCATGAAAAACACTACACATCCATTGTTGAAAGCTGCCAGCGACAATGAGAGATGCAAGGTCAGACAAGGCAGTTTCTTGTATTATCACTTGCTGACACTAATAGCGGTCCTATGGCAGGAGATACGAGTTATCATTTTGTGTTCATATCTAAGTTCAGTCTAGTTGAGAACAGAAAGTCAAGGTAAATTGCATTAAAATCTTGTTGAAATTGTTGAATTAAGCGACTTACAGAAATGCAGAGTAGTCCCAGACTTATTGCTATCTAGGCGCTGGAAGGAATTATCCCCTCCCCCCCAAAAAAATAAAATAAAATAATTGTGAATTGAGACATCCTCTTCTAAGATAACCATGCAGCCAGAAGAAGCTTAAGTTGTCCGGCTCTGGAGCCAACAGCCTCCTTCACCCGGACTTGTTCCCCTGAACATAAAAATAAAGAGGACTCACCTGTCTATAGTCCCGCCTCTGACAGTTCCCAGACACTGATTTTTACACAAATTTACCTTGGCTTTCTGTTCTGTTTACCTTGACTTTTATCTTCTCTTTTCATGTTTAGGGGCACAGATCTGGACCAATGGGATTGTTGGTTACGAGGCTGGACAACCCTTTAAAGGGAACCTGTCACCTCCGAAACACCCCCTGAGCTAGAGTAAGCAGTGTATAGTGTAAGTGATGCTGAATCCGAATATGTAAGTTTTATCTTCATACTCACTTCCATTCTGACGCTGTGCTCCCACAAACCTGCAGTAAAATACATTGAGAAGACTCTTCTTTGAGTTCTCTCCATTATGTGAATGAGCACTGGAGTCCAGTGAGTGCATTTTACTGCAGGTTTGTGGGAGCACAGCGTCAGAATGGAAGTGAGTATGAAGATAAAACTTACATATTCGGATTCAGCACCTCTTACACTATACACCGCTTACTCTAGTTCAGGGGGTATTTCGGAGATGACAGTTTCCCTTTAAGGTCGTGAACCCATGAACAGAAAAGTGTAGATGTAGAATCTAATAGTTTGGGAGGTTTTTATACATAGGTGCGATAGGTTAACAAATCTAAAGGGGTTTTCTGGGATTGGAATAAAGGGGTTTTCTAGGATTGGAATACTGACGACCTATCCTCAATCGGCGGGAGTCCGACACTCAGCACACCGACTGATCAGCTGGTTGCAGAGAAGGCAGTGCTCCCTGCAAGTGCATTGTTTACCTGCTCGCTTCTCAAAATCACAGAGGTAAGCAGGTGTAATTACAAGCCGTCCCATTCACTTGTATGGGATGGCTCATTACCATTCAAGTGTATACTACAGAGCTGTCCCATACAAGTGAATGGGACGTCTTGTAATTACACCTGCTCACCACTGTGATTTTGACAGCGAGCAAGTAAACAATGAAGTGAAGGCTGCACTTGCACAGAGCGCGGCTTTCTCTTCAACCAGCTGATCGTCAGGGGTGTCGAGGGTCGGACCCCCACCAATCTGGCATTGGTGACCTATCCTGAGGACAGGTCATCAATACTAAAATCCCAGAAAACCAGTTTAAATCTTTCTAGTCCCATTTAAATTACTATAAATAGCAAACTGAAGAGAAAGTAATAAAAATGTAGTTTAATATTTGTTTTACTTACATCCCACATACGGAACAATGATGGCAGCGATCAGGCTTTACCACCTGGCATCGGTCACAAAAACGTATTGCTAAAGTAGACAGGAAGACAAGTCACCATGTGACAGACATGATTTGCCTCATTCATGGCACTTCTCCATTTTACCACCTACAAGTGTTTCCTCTCCTCTCATATAATACCGTAGGGAGCTGCCTACCTGTACCCATCAGTATCTGGTCATTGCACCTCTGAGAATTTTTTCTTCCTTTGTATTGTCCTCTCTTAAATAACCTGGGCCCTAGTGCAAAAGCTACTGAAGCCTCCACCTAACCACCAATACTATCATAAGATGTTCTATATGTTATATAGAACCGGCCTACGTTGGGATATGTCTTCATTTTTATAGTGAATTGATTTAATCTGGCATGATTACATGATTTAGAGGCCATGTATATGGCAGCGCTACATGCACAGATCCAACATAGCAAACAAAAAAGTCACTAGTTTCCTACTCTTTTCTGCACCTCACTTTTCAGTTTAGAATGGGGTGGACATAGCAAAGTCATCTCAGGCAGAAGATTTAAAAGGAACCTGCATCACTGAACATGGTGTCTGAACTGCAGGCAGCATGTTATAGAGCAGGAGGAGCTGAGCAAATTGATATATAATCTTGTGGGAAAAGATTCATCATAACCTAATCAGTGACAGCCTTCTCTGTGTGTCTCAGCATAAGACCGCCCACTGGACTCCTCCTGCCTGCAGACCAGACACCATGTTCAGTGTGGCACGATTCTGGGCTATTATCTGCAGTAATTCATGAGTAGTACTGCAGGTAATGAGTCCAGGTCACTATTTTTTTATTTTCCGACTGCCCCTGGTTACCCCACTGTCAGAGCTCAAAGCTGCACTGAAATACACTGTCAGGACTGCTGTGCTGTTCTAACATATTGGAGAGGACTCATGCTCATCAGTCCTGACAAATGTATTTCAGTGCAGCTTGGAGCGCTGACAGCAGGGAACAGGGGGCAGTAAGAAAATATAAAACGTGGACTCCTTATCTGAAGTTCTACTCATTACTGCAGTTAATAGTCCAAAATCGTGGTGACAGATACCCTTTAATGACAGAGGCAGGCTGTGAGGCAGGACACCAACGCTATACAGATAAGGCTCTGTATACATTTTCCTCGTCTCTCCACAGTCCTTCTGGGGACTTTATTAAACCACTGACATCTATATGACTATTAAATCCCCATTCATTTAAGATGCCATAAAGCAAGTACACCCTGCTGCACTGTCTATACTGGGCCTCCAATATGGCCACCCCCAGCGGAAAATCTCTTACTTGGAAGATTTCATTAATGACATCAATACAGATATACTTGAGTAACTGATTCCTTATGGAGTCATGAGTTACTCCACAGTTAGCTCAAAGCCAATATGTAAAATGTCTGTACAGGAACTGATGCAGACGCCCAGACAAGATGCATTTGATTTTTACATATATAAAGAATGTCTACAAGAAAGCTGGATGCTAAGAATAGGGGCTCTTTACCCCCACTGTCCACGGTTCAGATGCATCATAACTATTGATTTCTTTTTTATCTCAGAACAATGATACTGAATGACTTTTAATGATTTTCCGATGGGAGCCAAGCCGTTTTACAATCAATATCATCCTAAACCTGAGCGTTCTGAAAAGAGGATCTTCAGTTTACAGGAAGAGAATAACCGTGATGCAGTAATTCATACGGCCAGTACACCATGCAAGCAACACTGACCTCCGCTCCCTGTGCGGGTATACACCGGCAACTTCTTTGCAAACTCAGCCAGGATCTGTCGCTGAACCTCTGGACGCTCCTCGCTGTCGTAACGCTCCTTCTCCGCATAGGGCAGCAGAAACTTAATACACAATGATATATAAAGACAGATATGCATTATACTGAAAGTCTGTGCCCAGAAAAGTGACAGTGTTGTCCTTAAGTCCCAGTTGTGGTCTTTATGATGGTAGAATCCCATTCACACATGGTAAGATACCAGCAGTTAATATATACACAGACATATCTTACGTCGGTGACACCCAGGGCAGTAGGATAATGTACGGCTTATGAGTAACTAATAGCTGCTCCTTGTAATCCTGTGATTAGACTCTGATGGCCGGATCAGGGTTTACTGCATTTTACTACAGCAATTCTGTTACACTAGTTTCATTCTCACATCCATACAATTACATGAGGACAGGTTCACGCGTGCAGCCCGTCTTGTAATTTTTAGAATGCGTTTTCCTGGTATAGAAATCTCAGTGGACATTACATAGAAATGGTTGACATTTCTAAAAAAAAAAAAAAAAAAAAAAGGGGGGGGGGGCATATTCACATTGTGTTTTTCTTTACCTGGACATGGTACGTTTTCAGCGCCGAAATCAGTGTAAAAAACGCTTACAATATTAAAACTTTCAAATGTGCCACAAGTGCAAATTTGTGAAGCTAACCACAACAAAAAAGGTCAGCCTCGAATTTCAGTCATAGTTTCCATGGCAAAAATACTTGTCGGATTTTTATGACGTGTATTTCTGCCGTGGGAACATGTCCTTATTGTGTTTAAAGGAGTTTCTGATCACAGACAACCCCTCTAACATGGGAACCACTGCGAGGTGAAGCTGTCAGGCAATATTACCTCACAGCGACCACTACAGGGGAGATGTGGTATTACAGTCTGGCACAATGAAGGTTACTGCTTCTTCTTTGGCTAATTCCCCAGACACTTCAGGATGTCCTGTATGTTTTCTGTTGTGCTTTCTCCAAATTGATCTCAATAATTTCACAGTACAGAAAGCCACACCTTTCAATCATACAGACCCTGGAACATTTCCTGGCACAACAACGAATACCTCCTTTGGTGGATGCTCACTTACCTCATACCTAAATCTCTTTCATAAAATTTAATTCCCCGCAGCGGCCCTCATTATGGGGGAAGGGGCAAGAGAACTAAAGTGCTGTCTATGGCTGCTTCAACCAGTTGATGCAGCCAACGAAAGCAAAACAGAGGACAGAGGCAACGTCATGTAGAAGTCAATGAGAGGGGCGGACATATAAAAGCCACCTGTATTCTACTGACTGTACAGGGGGAGCAAAAACTGAGAACCTGACATCCCTTTACCTGTTCTTATTACACCTCATGCATACGACCTTAAATTCAGTCCGTGTCCGATCCACATTTTTGGCAGATTGCACGTGGGCCCATTCATGTCTATGGGGCTGCAAAAAAATGCAGACAGCACACATATGTCATCCATGTGCTGCATATATCCATGTGGCCGTATGTCCGTCCCACAAAAAAAAAGAAAATTAGAAATGTCCTAGATACGCAGAACGCACGGCCGGTATCCATGTTTTGCGAAGCCTTGGTTTGTGGACCGCAGAACACATATGGTCGTGTGCATGAGGCCAATACTAATGTAACCAATTAGTACAATTCTATAAATGCAGTTCACCAATATAGAAATGCAACTTCAGTGCATCTACAAGCGGCAGTTCACAGAAAGGGTAACATACCTTTTTTGTTGGCTGCGTTGGAGGGGTGAATATTGCTTTCCAATACGTCCAAGCAAACAGCAAGAAAACTATGTGAAAGATGAGCAAGTAGACAGCTGCCAATGACAAGGACGGAGAGCATTGTCATATCAAAGCAGATTTGGGTTACAGACATTAGGACTTACACTGACCATACACATTATATTAGTATGGGGAACTCTCGACGTAGGGGGTTAGAAGTGTTGGTCAGCTGGATTTTAACTTGCTTCACCCTTATGTTCTTGTGGGAGATGAGCCATTGTCAGAGGTGTGTCACAGCGGCTTACTCCATGCTTCCCATCCAGGACACATACGTGTGTATGGAAGACGGGAGGGACAGCTGTCACCTGGATAAGCGTTTGGCCGACAGCTATCTATTGTGTACGGCCGGCCTTAGTTTTTCAAACATGATTCACGTTTCTTTTTCAAGGTACAATAAACCGAGAAATAAGTAGTAACAGTAAAACCGCACATAATGCCCTGACTGTCAGACTGCAGCATTTAATGTAGGATTGTGAGGCAAACAGCCTGGCAGAAGACAGAACGCAGGGGTTAATCTCCTGCTGACCTATTCCATCTTCAGCAGGAGGCCAGCTGACGGGAAGCAGTTTATCAAAGGGGGTGGGGCTTATTTTTTTTATTTAATTGTAGGAGATATGGGGGGGTTCCTTCTGCAGCCAGCTGTCTTACAGCCAGGAACAGGAAAGTGAGGAGGAGGAGGGAGGGCACCGCTGGCCTCCTGGGGCACCCAATAAAAGCTGTATTTATATATTTCTCAGTGTTAATTATGACACACAATAAGATCAAATAAAAAGAAGAGTTGAAGGGAGGAAGCGCTGTTTTTTTTTTTTTTTTAAATCTATTTTTGAGTTTAGTGATAATTTCATTGGATTTGCATCTGGTTCCACCTCAAACGTAATACAAATGTGCCCACTTTAGGGATTGTGCACAACTAGGTATTATTTAGGCACATGCCTCTATCATCTCTATAAGGCCTATTTCATACTGGTGTTACTCGTTCCGGCACGGGAATGGCCTGCCAGATCCATAACTAAAGTGTACAGCCGTGCACTGCCTGAAGTCAGCCCGGCCCCATTCACTATAATGGGGGCCGCCGGAGATCCAGCCACAGCATGGCAAATATGCCAAGAGGTGGCCCGGATCTCCGCCAGTCCCCATTATAGTGAATGGAGCCGGGCGAAATTCAGGCAGCGCAGGGCTGTACACGGTACTTACGGATCTGGCAGGCTGTTCCCCTACCGGAACAAGTAACGCCAGTGTGAAGCAGAAGCAGGCCTATCACTACCGATGTCTAAAGCTGAAAGACCCAGGTTCACTGCGGCTAAAAAGGACTGATGGGAAAATAGCATGATGCCCCTAAAATGACAATGCTGGATGTGTAAGTTCTTGTGGAGCCCAGTGTGGTCTTCTGCCAAATGTTATTTTCCCGTCAGACCCTTTAGGCATAGTGGAGATAGCACCTCAGCAATGAAATTTCAGCATGTTGGGCACATCAGTGAGCAGAAACCACTGAAATCCTGCTGGGCCCAGTAAATAACTGCCCCCTCACCACGCCGTGCCCAGAACATTCTCAGATGTCTGTGGTGAAGCACCTCACTGATGAAAGTAAGGAGTAACAGAGAATAAAGGAGAAGTATCAGCTTTACTCTTTCCCAACAGCAACGATAAAACAAGAGCAGAGAGGGACCGTCAGGGGAACCAATAATGGTCACACTCCAGGCATTATGACACTTCCCGTATGAGAGAAGACCAGTGAACGATATCTTACAACCTCCTCTTATAATACAGCGTGTCTGATGTGTATCACAGGGTTTCCAGTGGAATCAGCAAATAATAGCATCCAAGCAAAAAATATCATTTCTTGCACCCTTGTGTCTGTAGGACCAGACTACACCGGGGCTTTCTTTCCAGTGGAGATGCACTGTCCTGCATAGGAGCTGTATACAGAAAATGGGAGGATAAAATCTAAAAAATGCGCTCGTCACACACTGTGTAACCAGATTATATGGGTGGGAGTGTAAAATCTGCTATAATTTACAGGTCACATCAGGCCATGCAGTATTATTAGAGGTAACACTGCACTGGACAAATGCCCTGAAGAGGTAAGTGCTCTATGACTGATTGCCACCAATTACTATGTGACGGGACAAACGTAGATTGTCTTACCTTTTTCCAATGTATTTTCTACAGTCACTATATAAAAAAAAACAAAAAAAAAACCAATATATTAGCAAATAAAATAATAACCTTCAACCTTGTACAGACTAGTTAAAAAATCCCACCAACATTACAGGCCTTTTCTCATCAAGACAACCCCTTTCCATATGATCTATTAGGACATATGTATGTCACACAGTGAAGTCCCCCGCACGGCACCCCCCATATGCTAGTACAGAGAGCTGAGGCTGAAGATGCGTGAACGAATTTAGGTGTATGAAGCTCAAGTGCCCATTCTATATGAAGGGGGAGTGTATTTGAGGGCGATGTCATGATTTATTTCTACACAGTGGTGGTTGAGTGGCATAAAGCCGTATCCCGAAACCACAGCAATTCTAGATGTATCGCAAGGTTATTTTCCATTAGTTTCGCTGCTGCTCTTTGCATTTTGCTTCTTTTACAGAAGCAGCCCTCATGCAATACCACATGGAAAATAACAATGACGTAGTATGATGGCTTTCCACCGAGGAGAAAACTTTTTTTGTAACTTTTAAACTTTTTTTGTAATAATAAAACTGAAAAGTTGGGCGTGCAAAATTATTCGGCCCATTTACTTTCAGTTCAGAAAACTCACTCCAGAAGTTCATTGAGGATCTCTGAATGATCCAATGTTGTCCTAAATGACTGATGAAGATTAATAGAATCCACCTGTGTGTAATCAAGTCTCCGTATAAATGCACCTGCTCTGTGATAGTCTCAGGGTTCTGCATCATGAAGACCAAGGAACACACCAGGCAGGTCCGTGATACTGTTATGGAGAAGTTTAAAGCCGGATTTGGATACCAAAAGATTTCCCAAGCTTTAAACATCCCAAGGAGCACTGTGCAAGCGATCATATTGAAATGGAAAGGAGTATCAGACCACTGCAAATCTACCAAGACCCAGCCGTCCCTCTAAACTTTCATCTCAAACAAGGAGAAGACTGATCAGAGATGCAGCCAAGAGGCCCATGATAACTCTGGATGAACTGCAGAGATCTAAAGCTGAGGTGGGAGAGTCTGTCCATAGGACAACAATCAGTCGAACACTTCACAAATCTGGCCTTTATGGAAGAGTGGCAAGAAGAAAGCCATTTCTCAAAGATATCCATAAAAAGTCTCGTTTACAGTTTGCCACAAGCCACCTGGAGACACACCAAACATGTGGAAGAAGGTGCTCTGGTCAGATGAAACCAAAATCCAACTTTTTGGAAACAATGCAAAACGATATGTTTGGCGTAAAAGCAACACAGCTCATCACCCTGAACACACCATCCCCACTGTCAAACATGGTGGTGGCAGCTTCATGGTTTGGGCCTGCTTTTCATCAGCAGGGACAGGGAAGATGGTTAAAATTGATGGGAAGATGGATGGATCCAAATACAGGACCATTCTGGACGAAAACCTGTTGGAGTCTGCAAAAGACCTGAGACTAGGACGGAGATTTATCTTCCAACAAGACAATGATCCCAAACATAAAGCAAAATCTACAATGGAATGGTTCAAAAATAAACGTATCCAGGTCTTAGAATGGCCAAGTCAACGTCCAGACCTGAATCCAATTGAGAATATGTGGAAAGAGCTGAAAACTGCTGTTCACAAACGCTCTCCATCCAACCTCAAAGAGCTCGAGCTGTTTTGCAAGGAAGAATGGGCAAGAATTTCAGTCTCTAGATGTGCAAAACTGATAGAGACATACCCCAAGCGACTTGCAGCTGTAATCGCAGCAAAAGGTGGCGCAACAAAGTATTAATGCAAGGGGGCCGAATAATTTTGCACGCCCCACTTTTCAGTTTTATTATTACAAAAAAAGTTTAAATGATCCAATAAATTTCGTTCCACTTTACAATTGTGATGTAAAAATGTAAAATGTTTTATCTTTTTGTTTGAAGCCTGAAATGCGGCAAAAGGTTGAAAAGTTCCAGGGGGCCGAATACTTTCGCAAGGCACTGTAAATAATGACCATCCTTAAATAGAACCTGTCACCATGAAATGCAGTGCAGTCTGCAGGTTATAGAGCAGGAGGAGCTGAGCAGATTGATGTTGATGAAGTTTTACGGGAAAAAGTCAGTAACATTTTAAACATTTAAATCTCTGCTCTTTCTGACCTCAAGATGGCTATTATTAGTGATTGTTAGCATAGTGTGTATATGGAAATAACTGTCAGTCACTGATAACACCTCCCCCGTGTGAAACAAAGTCAGAAAAAGCAGATTTAAATGTATAAATTACAAATTTCACTGAATCTTTTCCCACAAAACTACATATCCATCTGCTCAGCTCCTCCTGCTCTATAACAAGTTGCTGTAGCTTACATTGCATTTTCATGGTTTCATGGTTCTAAACATGACTGGCAGGTTTTTTCACGGATTTTCGTGTGGAAAAGTACAGTACCAGCAAAGTGAACAAGTTTTCTCCAATTCTTATATATATATATATATATATATATATATATATATATATATATGATGACACCCCACATCATCACACCAGCCGTTGGGGCAGTGTGTCACTCCACAGCAAAGGCAGGATGGAAGCGCTCACCACCAGGCCTCCATACTGAAATCTGTCAGCCATAGAATCCCAAACAGAACCTGGATTCATTGCTAAAGACCATACGGTTCCAGTCTAGTCCTCCTGCAAATGAAGGCTACAGTGGCTGGTGGCCAATGGCAGGCCACACATTTCCTTCTGCTAAGCACCTTGATATGGTCTGGGCAGAGACAGGGGCGTGTAATGAAGGTGCCACCTGTGTCTGAATGAAGGACAATGAATCTACGGGAGCTGCTCGTGCTTGTTGGTGGATCAACCTATCCTATCTACTGGAGGTCTCTCTGGGCCATCCAGAACCTGGTCACAGTGTGTGCCTGCCCTCATATAACCATTTCTACCAGATAGCAGGCAATTCTTTGAAAGGACCACCCTGCTTCTCTCAGTCCAATGATGCGCCCCCTCTCATGGTCAACAGTGCAAAATGTCTTTGAGCGTGAAGTAGAGGCATGTCTAGCAGACAACGAACTCTGACCAAATGGTACGCTACCCAAAAGTAGCCTCTGAGAGCCTTTTTATAGGGCAGTGGGGTAAGAATTTTTACGCCTTCTTGTGGCAAGACCCAGTGTATATTCAGATCACACCTGTAATCATTTAGATGAGACATAGCGGCACGCCCGGTTTGGCAGCACTCTGACATTTCTATCTGAGTGTATTATTTTTTTTTGTCAGTGAGTGTATTTTCCATTAACGGACATCGAACAATCTCCCCTTTATGTTTTAATTTCTTGCCATTTTCAAGACATGACATCGACTTGCATCAGTGAATGGAAACATTCTTTATATTCAATATTTCACTTTTGGCGCACAGACCTCACAAAATGCAGCAAATGCCTCATGCACACGACCGTATTTTCTATCCGTCTCCGATCCGCATTTTAGGCAGATTGCAAACGGACCCATTCATTTCTATGGGGCTGCAAAATAAAAACGTCAGCACATGAACGTCAGTGTGCTGTCCGCATCTGTGAGTTTGTTTAGCACATTATATTCCTATTTGTGTCTGTACTGAGGAAAAGAATAGTAAACTCTAGTAATGGGAGCCTCAGAAACACAGACTGAACAGAAGGTGTCCGTATTTTGCAGATCTGTGGACCACAATCTGGACATGGTCGTGGACACAAGGCCTAGGTGACCAATTCTTAATAATTGTGTGGCATGTTCACATTCAGAGGCTGACAGCCTGCCCTTATATCATGTGCAGCTGATATGTGTGAACAGCTGTGCATCTGAGCAGCGAAAATTCTGAATGTAAATAAAGTGTCCATTCAAAGAAGGCAAGCAAAGCTCTTGAAACTGTCAATGGCTGACTGATGTACATATTAATAAATCTCTGTATCCACAGATACACACAGAGGTGAGCACAGGTCTCCTCTATGGCCGTCCGCCAGAAGCTCACAGTGCGGGCGACACTTCCTCCTTCCACCCTGCTGCGGACAGCGCAGGAACATTCCTAGACACAGCCCTGTCCTCAGCCGCTACTCACCCAGGCACAGCTCCCACACGTAGGCATAATAAGACCACAGCACCACGGAGGAGATAATGACCACCGGCACCCATGACAGCACCCGCTGGCAGCACCTCAGCCCTCTGGACAGGGCCATCCTGCAGCTAGTCTGCATCCTGCTCCATGCAATCGACGCTCGTCACAGCAAGACTTATCGACAATCGATTAATGCAAGGCACATGCGTTGTTATCTGAACGCGCTGCTTCGCGCCACCTAGTGTTTGCTTGTGTTTTCTGCATGTGTTTGGTTTAGTGTAAATGATTTAAATAAATATATGGAGATGAGATTAAATTTAGATAGATATTCAAAAAATACAAAAACAGGGCAGCACTGCTAAACCGATAGTAGACGGAGTGCCAGCAGTCTGGTGTATACCAACATCCACAGACATACAAGAAAAAAATGACGCAGCACTTCCAGATTGGTGAAAAAATGTGCGTCTTTAAACACCCACACACCTGGGTGATACAGACATACATAGAAAGATAATAGAAATGTTATAGGAGATAGACAGACATCATACCTCCCAACTTTGCAAAGAGAGAAAGAGGGACATATTGTGCGGCGCGCTGCAAATTTTTTCTGCAGTAGGCCATGCCCCTAACCACGCCCACTATAAACTAATCTCACTCAGTCCCTTTACTACACAGGGATAATAAACACAGTGATGTCATCGTACAGGGATAATAAACACAGTGATGTCATCGTACAGGGATACTACACACAGTGATGTCACAGTACAGGCAATTTGTTATTTCTGATTATTTTAAGGCATTCCAGTGCTGGTGGAGTTTCATTAGTTTGAATGAATTTTGAGAACTGCAACATTTCATCGGGGAATGATTTTTCTAAATCATGATGATAGCCTTATCTGCGCCCCCCCCAGGCCTTGTTTGCACAGGTGTACTGTGACATCATTGTGTTTATTATCCCTTTAAGGTGAAATCACTGTGTTTATTATCCCTGTACTGTGACATCGCTGTGTTTATTATCCCTGTACTGTGACATCACTGTGTTTATTATCCCTGTACTGTGACATCACTGTGTGTATTATCTCTGTACGGTGACATCACTGTGTTTATTATCTCTGTACAGTGACATCACTGTGTTTATTATCTCTGTACTGTGACATCACTGTGTTTATTATCTCTGTACAGTGACATCACTGTGTTTATTATCTCTGTACAGTGACATCACTGTGTTTATTATCTCTGTACAGTGACATCACTGTGTGTATTATCCCTGGACTTTGACATCACTGTTTATTATCCCTGTACTGTGACATCACTGTGTTTATTATCCCTGTACAGTGACATCGCTGTGTGTATTATCCCAGTGCAGGAAGAGGTAAGTGGTCTGTGTTTGTTTTCTATTTTTCAGGGTCGTGAATGCAGAGGACTACGTCGGATTCGGTGGACTACGTTGGACCAGCATTTTTTTTTTTTTTAATAAAATGGTCAAACAGGGGTCTGGGGGAGTGTTTATTTCAATAAAATGTTTTATACTGGTGTGTGTGTATTTTTTTTTACAATACTACAGTTTTAGTAATTATGGCTATCTACAGATGGCCCTGATTACTAATACTGGGCTTAGTGCTTGCCGGTATGGCAGGCCAGCACTAACCCCAATATCTATTACCTCGGCACCCACCGCCACCAGGGGTGCCGGGAAGAGCCGGGTACCCGCAGGACTGGACCTTCTAAATTGAGGGTCTGGCTCTGGGGCGGCTGCAGGCTGGTACCATTAGGCTGGGAAGGGCCAATAACCGTGTCCCTTCCCACCCTGGTAGTGCCAGGCTGCCGCTGCTGGTTGTATCTGGCTGGCAAAGGAAAAAAAGGGGGGAACCCACGCCATTTTTTTACAAAAATAATTAAATAATTTAAAAAAAAATGGGTGGGGTCCCCCCTTTTTTCCTTCTCCAGCCAGATACAACCAGCAGCAGCAGCCTGGCACTACCAGGGTGGGAAGGGACACGGTTATTGGCCCTTCCCAGCCTAATGGTACCAGCCTACAGCCGCCCCAGAGCCAGACCCTCAATTTAGAAGGTCTGGTCCTGCGGGTACCCGGCTCTTCCCGGCACCCCTGGTGGCGGTGGGTGCCGAGGTAATAGATATTGGGGTTAGTGCTGGCCTGCCATACCGGCAAGCACTAAGCCCAGTATTAGTAATCAGGGCCGTCTGTAGATAGCCATAATTACTAAAACTGTAGTATTGTAAAAAAAAAATACACACACACAAGTATAAAACATTTTATTGAAATAAACACTCCCCCAGACCCCTGTTTGACCATTTTATTAAAAAAAAAAAAAAAAAAGCTGGTCCGACGTAGTCCACCGAATCCGACGTAGTCCTCTGCATTCACGACCCTGAAAAATAGAAAACAAACACACAAACACAGACCACTTACCTCTTCCTGCACTGGGATAATACACACAGCGATGTCACTGTACAGAGATAATAAACACAGTGATGTCACAGTACAGAGATAATAAACACAGTGATGTCACCGTACAGGGATAATAAACACAGCGATGTCACTGTACAGAGATAATAAACACAGTGATGTCACCATACAGAGATAATAAACACAGCGATGTCACTGTACAGGGATAATAAACACAGCGATGTCACTGTACAGGGATAATACACACAGTGATGTCACAGTCCAGGGATAATAAACATAGTGATGTCACTGTCCAGGGATAATAAAGACAGTGATGTCACAGTCCAGGGATAATAAAGACAGTGATGTCACCGTACAGGGATAATAAACACAGTGATGTCACAGTCCAGGATAATAAACACAGTGATGTCACAGTCCAGGGATAATAAACACAGTGATGTCAACCGTACAGGGATAATAAACACAGTGATGTCACAGTACAGGGATAATAAACACAGTGATGTCACTGTACAGGGATAATAAAACACAGTGATGTCACAGTACAGGGATAATAAACACA
>ONZH01015441.1:0-85407 GCA_900303285.1 Rhinella marina | reverse complement strand
TTCAAAAGACACAAAAGTCCATTGTTATATCTGGCTGCATTTTTTTTTATTTTGGGGCAAAAAGAACGCAAGTGTACCTGACGCTGACACCACATGCACAGCGTGTGCATTAGAACCTTTCTGTAGTCTATATACCTGACATCCTTTGCTAATTTTTCTACCGTTAATTAAGGCCGCAGTACCTCTTTTGCGTCTGCTGTATAACATTTGTGCAAGGAGGCACATGTAGTGTAGGGATAGGATTTGGCTAGGCAGGGCTAGTAGTTCTGTTCAAAAGACACAAAAGTCCATTGTTATATCTGGCTGCAGTTTTATTTTTATTTTGGGGCAAAAAGTATGCAAGTGTGCCTGATGCTAGCACCACGTGCAGTAGAACCTTTCTGTAGTCTATATACCTGACATCCGTTGCTATTATTTCTACCGTTAATTAAGGCCGCAGTACCTCTTTTGCATCTGCCGTATAACATTTGCGCAAGGAGGCACAAAAAGTGTAGGGATATGATTTGGCTAGGCAGGGCAAGTAGTTCTGTTCAAAAGACACAAAAGTCCATTGTTAAATCTGACTGCATTTTTTTATTTATTTTGGGATAAAAAAAATGCAAGTGTGCCTTGCGCTAACACCATGTGCATAGCGTGTGCATTAGAACCTTTCTGTAGTCTATATACCTGACATCCGTTTCTATTTTTTCTGCCGTTAATTAAGGCTGTAGTTCCTCAGCTGCGCCGCCTGTATAACATTTGCACAAGGAGGAATATATAGTGTAGGGATAAGATTTGGCTAGGCAGGGCTAGATGTTTTGTTCAAAAGACACAAATGTCCATTGTTATATCTGGCTGCAATTTTTATTTTTCTTTTGGGGCAAAAAGAACGCAAGTGTGCCTGACGCTAACACCGCGTGCACAGTGTGTGCATTAGAACCTTTCTGTAGTCTATATACCTGACATCCGTTGCAATTTTTCTGCCGTTAATTAAGGCCGCAGTTCCTCATTTGCGTCTGCTGTATAACATTTGCGCAAGGAGGGACTTATAGTGTAGGGATAGGATTTGGTTAGGTAGGGCTAGTTGTTTTGTTCAAAAGACACAAAAGTCCATTGTTATATCTGGCTGCAATATATTATTTTTGTGGTGGTTTAAAAATTGTGCAAGGTTGCCTGACCTGAACACCACCTTTTCAGTGTCTGCTGTCTAATATTTGTGGATCCCAAATAACAGAAATCCGGTGTATTTTTTTTCTGCGGCTATTGAAGGCGACATTACTAATGTCGCCTTGATTAGCGGCAGAAAAAAATGCAATAAATGTCAGGTATATAGGAGAAACATACATTGTCCTTCACATGTAATGTCACCGTGATTAGCGTCAGAAAGAAACACAATAAATATCAGGTATATAGGAGAAACATACTTTGTCCTACATATGTAATGTCACCTTGATTAGCGGCAGAAAGAAACGCAATAAATGTCAGGTATATAGGAGAAACATACTTTGTCCTGCATATGTAATGTCACCTTAATTAGTGGCACAAAGAAACGCAATAAATTACAGGCATATAGGAGAAATACATTTTCTTGCACAAGTAATGTCACCGTGATTAGTTGCAGAAAGAAACGCAATAAGTGTCAGGTATATAGGAGAAACATACATTGTCCTGCACATGTAATGTCACAGTGATTAGCGGCAGAAAGAAACGCAATAAATGTCAGCTATATAGGAGAAACATACATTGTCCTGCACATGTAATGTCACCGTGATTAGCAGCAGAAAGAAACGCAATAAATGTCAGGTATATAGGAGAAACATACATTGTCCTGCACATGTAATGTCACCATGATTAGCGTCAGAAAGAAACACAATAAATATGAGGCATATAGGAGAAACATACTTTGTCCTGCACATGTAATGTCACAGTGATTAGCTGCAGAAAGAAACACAATAAGTGTCAGGTATATAGGAGAAACATACTGTGTCCTACATATGCAATGTCACCTTAATTAGCGGCAGAAAAAAACGCAATAAATTATAGGTATATAGGAGAAACATACATTTTCTTGCACAAGTAATGTCACCGTGATTAGTTGCAGAAAGAAACGCAATAAGTGTCAGGTATATAGGAGAAACATACATTGTCCTGCACATGTAATGTCACAGTGATTAGCGGCAGAAAGAAGCGCAATAAATGTCAGCTATATAGGAGAAACATACATTGTCCTGCACATGTAATGTCACCGAGATTAGCGGCAGACAGAAACGTAATAAATGTCGGGTATATAGGAGAAACATACATTGTCCTGCACATGTAATGTCACCGTGATTAGTGGCAGAAAGAAACGCAATAAATGTCAGGTATATAGGAGAAACATACATTGCCCTACACATGTAATGTCACCGTGATAAGCGGCAGAAAGAAATGTAATAAATGTCAGGTATAAAGGAGAAACATTCATTGTCCTGCACATGTAATGAAACCGTGATTAGCGGCAGAAAGAAACGCAATAAGTGTCAGGTATATAGGAGAAACAAACATTGTACTGCACACGATGCGCAGCTGGTATTAAGATTAGGCAAACTTGCGCAAATTTTGACCATCAAGAATAACAATATTGCAGCCAGATGGGTCTTTTCAACAGAACAACTAGCCATGCCTAGCCAATTCCTATCCCTACACTATCTGTGCCTGATTGCGGAAACGTTATACATTATATGAATAACGGCAGAAAAAAATACACTGGATGTCAGGTATTTAGGATACAAAAAGTTTATACTGCACATGCAGCACAGGTATGTGACATTACCTGCGCTGCGTCTGCTGCATAACGTTTGCTCATTCGGTGAAATTTTTCTGCTCATACACTAAAAAAAAATCTGCGCAACTGTACTGTTGACAAACTTGCATATATACCATTTAGTATGCGCAAGGCAAGCAGTAAGGGACAAGGAAGTGGGCGTGCTGCTGATGGTGCATGGTGGGCGCAGTGAAACAGTGTCTGCTGGCTGAGCACAAGAAACAAAGTCATCCAAAACTCCTAGCTTCATGTCTCAGTTTGGAGGGCGGCGCAAGACAGGTTCTTGTTAGGTCAACATGTCAGGAGGAGGACCAGAGTGAGGTTAATTTTTTAGGTTAAAAAAAACTACTGGTGAACCTCTTAAATATTTAATGGCGAGGGCAGCCTAAAAAGCAGTTTGATATGATGGAGGAAGAGGGCGAGAAGAGGAAGGGGTTCATGGAAATACAGTGTATTCAATACACCTTAAAAGCCACATTTAAAGTTCCTTTATGTTCAGCCGCTTTCCTTTGGTGGGGTAGCGAAGTCAGGGGCAATCCGGGCCTTGTTCATTTTGATTAGCGTCAGCATTTTCAGTTGACAGGCGTATGCGCTTAGCAGTTATTATGCCCCCAGCGGCACTAAATAACTGCTCCGACAAAACGCAGGCGGCAGGGCAGGCCAGCACCTCCAAGGCGTAGAGCGTCAATTCGTGCCACGTGTCCAGCTTAGACACCCAATAATTATAAGGCACAGAGGGATTGCTGAGAACATTGACATTGTCAGCTAGGTACTCCTTTACCATTTTACAAAACTTTTCCCTCCTAGTTGTGACACTAGGCCGCTTATCAGAACCTTTTCCACATGCAGCGCGGTCCGTCTTTATTGTGAGCAGGTAGAGTTCCAGCGCGTGTTCAGGTCGCACAGCAGTCAGTGAGCTGGCAAGTGTAAGCGCTGCTGCAGCGTTGCCAGACCAGCCGAAGCTGTAGGTGACTTTCGGAAATGGGCACCTTTACCAGCAGCTCAGGCAAATTGGTGTAGGTTTTGAGAAACCACTGAACCACTAAGTTGAAGCAGTTGTTTGGCCTGAGGGAGTCTCCTGTTCGTCCTTCCTGTTGGAGGAACAGGTAGACTCATTCCTGTCATTAGTTCCAGAGTCCTATAGGGTCAGTTTGGTTTAGGTTCCTGTGTATGAACTCGCCTACATTTGAGGCCTGTTCATACTGGTAGTCAGTCAGGATTAGAGTTAGGGTTTCCTTTAGGAGGTGTCCATCTTCCTTCCTTAGTTTCCAGGCCTAATCTTCTTTCCCGCCTACGCTCTGTGTGGTTTTCCCCCCACACCTGAGCGTGACAGTATGTGTGTGAGCTTGCCGAGCTCCAAAGCCGCCACCAAGTTGCAGCCATTATCAGACACAACCACGCCTGGTTGTAGGTTGAGTGGCGAGAGCCACAGATCAGCCTGGTCCCTTATACCCTGCCACAGCACTGTGGCGGTGTGTTATTTCTCACCTAAGCAAGTAAGTTTGCAGCAACTAATGTAGGTGGTGGCGGAAATCCTGATGGAAGTAGGGCCCGCAATCCTTTGTGTCGGTGGCCCCTATGCCATCCCAGGGTATGACTCGCTCACAGCCTCCACACCCAGTGTGCCATCAGGGAAATGTAGCATCCCTGGCCAGAAGCACTTGTCCATGTGTCAGTCGTTAAGTGGACCTTCCCAGTAACTGCGTTGGTCAGGGCACGGGTTTTGTTTCAGGACACATGCTGGTGTAAGGCGGTGAGGGCTCACCGGCAAAAATAGTGAGTAACAAGGGACAGCTGCCGCCATCAGACTGCGAAAAGCCTCAGTGTCCACAACCAACATTTTACACGCCAGCAATTTCTAAAGGTGTGCATTTAGTGCTATGGCCTGTGGGTGGGTGGCTGGGTATTTGTGCTTTCATTCAAAGGCCTGGGGTATGGACATCTGTACGCTGCACTGGGACACAGAAGTGGATGTGCTCGCTGATGGTGCTTGCGAGGGTCCAGGTGCAAGGCATGAGGAATCTGGGCCTCCGTCTTGGCTAGCACGTAACACAGGGAAGAGGAGGCAGTGGTGTGAACCGCAGACACCGATTGTGGATCCAGACGTTTGGCCCACCTATTAGGGTGCTTTGCTGCCATGAAGATCATGCTGGTGGTGGTCAGGTTGCAAGTGTTCATGCCCCTGCTCATTTTGGTATGGCACAGGTTGCAAATGACAATTCTTTTATCGTCCACACTTGTTGGTGTGGCCTACCTTCTCCCTTTTGCCACCCCACCGCCTCTTCCAGCCTGTTGCGGTGCTGCGGATCCCTCCCCCTCTGTACTGCTGTCCTCACTCAGCTTGCCTCCTTCCCATGTTGGGCCAGTGATTTCATCGTCCACCACTTCCTCTTCCACTTCTTCACTCTGGTCCTCCTCCTGACAAGTTGACCTTCAGTGCTGCTGACACTCAAAAACATTTGAGGTGAGGGTCTGCTGCTGATCTGACCGTCTAAAACATTAGGGGCGAGTGCCTGCTGCTGAGCTGACCATGTAAAACATTTGGGGCGAGTGCCTGCTGCTGATCTGACTTTGTAAAACTTTAGGGGTGAGGGCATGCTGCTATTTGTGCTTTATATACAAGTAAATATATGTTTCCTAACAATATTTCCTCTAAAATCGATGCTATCTTCGGTTTTTGGGGGTATTATTGTCATTCCGTTAAAGTGGCGTAATAGTCGGACATCATCGTTAATAGCAGCGACTTTGGTGTCCAAGATGCATCCAGACATCCTCCCCATGCTGTTCTCTAACCATTTCAGTGGTGTTTCCACCATTTTCTCATGTTTCCCTATGAACCAGACACCCTCCCCTCTGCAGAGCAGGGGGTGCCTGGTGTTCTCCCATTGACCATTATACTCGGGTGCTCGGCCGGGCACTCGAGCACCACCTAGTGTTCGGCCAGAGCACCCGAGCATTGCGGTGCTCAATCATCACTAAAAAATAAACTGTCAGATGAAATGCAGAATGTAAAAGTAATTTCCCCATTAAAAGTGCCCTGTCTGACCCTGGAAGAAGTGGAGCTACGTCTTAAAAAATAGACAAATCGCCGTGACCAGATGGCATACATCCCCGTATCCTAAGATAATTATGTAATGTCATAGCCAGACACTTATTTCTGATATTTAAGGACTCTATACTGACAGGGATTGTTCCACAGGATTGGTGCACGTGGTACCAATATTCAAAAAAGGTTGAAAAACAGAGCCTGGAAACTATAGGCCAGTAAGTTTAAAATCTGTCGTGGCTAAACTGTTTGAAGGTTTTCTAAGAGATGCTATCTAGGAGTACCTCAATGAAAATAAGCCATCAGCATGGCTTCATGAGGGATTGGTCATGTCAAGCTAATTTAAGTTTCTTTTAGGAGGTAAGTTCTAGACTGGACCACGGCGAATCAATGGATGTCATGACTTCTCCAAAGCATTTGACACTGTACCACATGAAAGGTTAATATATAAAATGAGAATGCTTGGACTGAGAGAAAGTGTCAGACAGCTGCTGCCAAGGCCAATGAGATATTGGGTTGCATCAAAAGGGGCATGTGATGAGAACATACCACTTTACAAATCACTAGTCAGACCATACATGGAGTACTGTGTATAGTTATGGGCTCCTGTAAACAAGGCAGACATAGCAGAGCTAGAGAGGGTTCAGAGGAGAGCAACTAAAGTAATAACTGGAACTGGAATGGGTGGACTACAGTACCCTGAAAGATTATCAAAATAACAGGCTGAACTGGATGGACAGATGTCTTTTTTTAGCCTTATAAACTATGTTACTATGATACTAGAGGCTCGTGGAATACCTTTGGCTTCATATTGTAGTAACACTTTGCCTTGAACCAATGTTTCTGGGATGAATCCCTCAGTAATATGACATCTGATGGAACATGCCATCATTTTGTATGAAATAGGAGACATATGAAAGTGCCATTAACATAGAATCCTTTAGCCTTATAAACTATGTTACTATGATACTAGAGGCTCATGGAGTACCTTTGGCTTCATATTGTAGTAACATAGGAATTTGCCACACTTTGCCTTGAACCAATGTTTCTGGGATGAATCCCTCAGTAATATGACATCTGATGGAACATGCCATCATTTTGTATGCAATAGGAGACATATGAAAGTGCCATTAACATAGAATCCTTGTTAATCCTTGTTATAAAATAGCTATGTGCATTAAATGCTCTACTACTACTACCATGAAATATGATAAAGCAATATTAGTATTAAAATAGAAATGCTAGGTTATCATTGCAAGATATACACTCCTCAGCATTAAAATTGCAACACCAAGAAGGAAAAGTCATGAAATTATGGAAAGTTGCTCACAGTAGGACAGGTAACATGTCACCTGGCTTTGTCCTGTTGAAAAACGGCTCCTAGGATGCTTTGGAGAAGTAGCTGTTCCACTTGTTTCACGACCAAATCAATGTAATGTTCAGTGTACCTGAAATGAACACAAGAGGGGTCCAGCTACTATACATTATACCACCCCACACCATAATCCTTGGAGTAGGACTGCTGTGGTATTCCCTTGTGATGGCCTCTTCATTGCATTGCCTTCGTGGTCTCCTGACCAATCTCCCTCTATCATTGCATCCAAGACAAAAGCGGAATTCATCGCTGAAGAGGCTAGACCTCCATTCCTGCCTCCATTGCCATCATGGTGTGCACACTGATAGCCTTTGAGAGTGGTGGCATGAGTTCAGTTGAACACCTGTAGCTGGATATGACCTGACTCAATGTCAAGCAAGTGCCTTCGGATGGTTTGAGTAGACACAGTTTGCAGCCCTAAGCTTGGGATGTGATGTCCAATGTCACTTGAAGTACAGAATGGTTCACTAAGCACCATTCTTCAAATAAGACAATCTGTGAATCTCTTGCTGTCATTCCAGTTTGTCCACCGGGACACACAACACTGAACAGTGTAGTCATCTCATCCTAGGCGCATAGCCACCTATGAGTGATAAACCAAGGTCACTCAATTCAAGAATTATGTCCCTTTCAGTTTCTGACAAATGGTGATATCTGTCAAGTCAAGAAACAGGAAGGATCACACAATTATACCACACGACTTGATCCGATTTTTGAGATTTCTTGTGACTAAAAAATTTTGCTTTTAATCTGACTTTTATGCCCCTCCCGCATGCCACAGGAACTAGGTGCTTTAAAATGTGGTCATTTACAGATCATAGCGACACTTGTTACTCCCTCTGTTTGCATAGTCTTAAAGCTCATCCTTCTTGATGTTTTTTTTCAATTTTAATGTTGAGGAGTATAATAATATATATATATATAATACAACTGCTAACAAGTATGGGGGTCATTAATAAGCTCTTTAGCTGGCGAAGTTATGTAGAGGCGCCAGCCTCCTTATAACTTCAGCGTATCCACTGCCGGTCTAAATGTAAGGGGTTGTTCACATATCAGTTATTTGATCAGTTATTTCCATCAGTTATTGTCAGCCAAGACCAGGAGTGGACACTAAACAGAGATCAGGTATTATGAAAAGATCTGCACCTGTTTGGTGTTTTTGACCCGCACCTGGTTTTGGATCACAATAACTGATGGCAATAACTGATCAAATAACTGATATGTGAACAACCCCTAAGACAGCTTCCTTGCTGACTCAAATTTAGACCATTTTCTATGCCTAAAACAGGCGTAGAAAATGGTGTATGAGATGGACCTGCCGCCCCGTCCCCTTATCCGCCCACTCCATGCCCACTTTTTTAGGCCTGGTTTGAGCGGGGAAAAGCCGCAGATTGTGGCGCATATATATCCTTTGCACCACAATCTGTGCTAGAAATATGACTAATATAGGCGTGTTTCTGATAGTAAACATCCCTGTATATGTTTCTGGCTTGTAATTGTATATTACTATTTAGTAACAGAACAGAGTTACTTATATACACAGTTTCAAATGGCCGACAATATTAATTCAAATAAATTCTTTTTACTTTTGTTCTGCAACTTAAAATCTTTTCAGGCTTCAGTCTCTCATCTCAGTATTCCAGTTGATTTCACCATCACTTTCCTATCACAAAATTAATCTTCAATGTCTGTGTTCAATCAAGGCACACTCAGATTTATCAAGTTTTCTTTTGACAAGCAATAAATAATAATACTTAAAAAGGGCTGCATTTTCCAATTCAAAGACACACAGACTTCACATCTTCCTCTATGCAATCTTTGATATTTCGCATTTCAAAGAACAGCTAAGATTTATATGAATCATTTAAATCTAGCTCGAAAAGCAGTTTTTATATGGAGCCCGCTCATCATATTAAAACTTAAACGATAACACGTTTCATTGGTGCATCCCCATTTAACATTCCCTTGAGTTGTATCTCCCCCACTCCCCAGAAAATTCAAATGAAAGTCAAAGGTGGTTTTCTTCTGAAGCCTTTCATCAAAAACATGAATAAAATCACTTGTAAAGTGTATTGTATGGAGGGAAAAGGGAAAGGTGTAATTTTTTGCAGGCATCTATTATTTTGGCTTGGTTGAAAAGAATTTTCCGAAGGGAATTTTGTGGCTTTTGGTCCTGTTAATATTTTATATGGAAAAACAATGTTTTCTTGTGTGTTTAATCATGTGCCAAGGCAGCTGCTGGTGCAGTAGCGATCTGCATCAAATTAGTGAACAGTTAAAGCAAGATTTTCCACAATCAAGAACAAAGCACAGCCAACTAGCATGAGGACAGCTTGTTCTTGTTGCTAATGTGTTTAAAAACTTGCTGCACATAATTTGAAACAGCTTTTGTGTGAGGATATTGGTTCTGGTTTCTGGGGTCTTATGCTAAATGGAAACCACATGGCATAATAAAATGACAAATTATGTATTGATATCTGCTTTGTCATTCTTGCTAGTTGATTTTGTCATTCTTGCTATTGATTTCAAAATGGTCTTGGGTGATAAAATTGACTTGTGAGCAACTCAAATGTGCAATTACACTTGATCTTGAAACCAAAACATATAGCTCATGGGAGAATTGTGAAAGAATAATATCCAGAAAAGTTTGCCAATATATTTTAACGGGAATGAGATGTACGAATAAGAGTCAAAAATATATACCATATTTCTACTGAATGATGTTATTAAACTTTACCACGTTTTCTATTATTAATACTGTATGTATGTCAAAATAAGCAAAGATAAGAATCACATCACATCAAGTTTTGGCCTTAAAAATTATGGAAAAACGTAGCATATTAGCCTTTTCCATCCTGCAAAAATGGAGTCCAGCAAAAATAAACAAATATATATATATATACACACCGTATTTTTCGCTTTATAAGACGCACTTTTTTCCCCCCAAAAGTAGGGGGAAAATTGCGGTGCGTCTTATAAAGCGAATACAAGTGAGCGCTTCCATTATGGAAGCGCTCACTTGTATGTTTTAGCTGCGGCACTCCCATCAGACCTCAGATCAGCTCACCCAGCCCTATAACAATAAAATATAAAACCTCTCTTACCTGTCCTGCGCCGCGGCTCTGCTCCGGGTCCGGCGCTCCTCTGGCTTCCCGGGCTGGCGCTGCACTGTCCTGACTGTGTACAGCGTCAGGACGTAGTACGCGCACTATGGCCTGACGCTGCATGCAGTCAGTTGACAGTGCAGAGCAGGCCTTAGAAGCCAGAGGAGCGGCGGACTCGGAGCGGAGCTGCGGGCAGGATAGATAAGAGAGGTTTTTATTTTATTGTTATGGGGCTGGGTGGGCTGATCTGAGGTCTGATGGGGGCACAATGGGCTGATCTGAGGTCTGATGGCGGCAGGGGGCACATTGGGCTGATCTGAGGTCTGATGGGGCACAATGGGCTCATCTGAGGTCTGATGGGGGCACAGTGGGCTCATCTGAGGTCTGATAGGGGCACACTGGGCTGATCTGAGGTCTAATGGGGGCACACTGGGCTGATCTGAGGTCTGATGGGGGCACACTGGGCTGATCTGAGGTCTGATGGGGGCACACTGGGCTGATCTGAGGTCTGATGGGGGCACAATGGGCTGATCTGAGGTCTGATGGGGGCACAATGGGCTGATCTGAGGTCTGATGGGGGGCACACTGGGCTGTTCTGAGGTCTGATGGGGACACACTGGGCTGATCTGAGGTATGATGGGGGCACACTGGGCTGATCTGAGGTCTGATGGGGTCTGATGTGATGTCCTGAAATTTATGGGGGGTCTGATATGAGGTCTGATGAAAAATATTTTTTTCTCATTTTCCTACTCTAAAATCTGGGGTGCGTCTTATCTTCGGGTGCGTCTTATAAAGCGAAAAATACGCTGTTTTATACAGCAGATACTTTACAGTCCGTAATCAAGTTTAAAAAAGTCATAAACTAGGGTTTTGAGAATTTGCGGAATTATTTGCGCAAAACTTTTGCAATATTTTGTATTTTTGCACCAATCATTTCTTCATTCTGGTTTTAAAGGTGGGTAGCAAAGCGGGCATGGTTATCCTGTCCGGCTGATTTAACCCAGATGTATCAATGCCAACTTTTTTTTTGCAAGAATTGTTGCAATCTTACTCCAGTAATGAAGTGGCATAAAAAGTGGAGTAATATCTCATGATGAAAGTGTTGAACTTAAAAATACTCCAAATTTATCAAACACTGTGCAACATTTAATAAATTTGGCATTGCAGACTCCCGTTCCCCATTATGTGTGGTATTTATTTGATATTTTTGCAGTTATTAGAACTGATTTATATTGCCTGTAAGTTAACAATGAAGGATCCCACTGAATATATTGGATGCTATCTTAATTTTTTGTTTTTTGTTTTTGGACAGTTTACACACAATGTACAGACAAGATTTTTAGGAAAAAAAATTGTAAACCAAAAATGAATAATAAACATTGTAATATTTGCCTACAGCTTAGAATACAAATATGAACTTTAAAATGATGATAAATACAACCATAATAACCTGCACTAGCTCTTGCAGCCTTAATTAAATTATAGGCATTTATGTTTTTTTGTTACAGACACTGACCAAAATTTCCCTATCTTTAAGGTGGATTTAGACAAACTAATAATCATCAAGATTATCAGGAACACTTGTTCATGATAATCTGGCCATCTACGGTAATTGTAAATGAGCAAAACGCTTGTTCATTGGGTGATCCTGTCGTTTGTGCAGGCGCCACCAATCGTGCCATCTAAACAGCGATTTGCTGCCCAGAAACAATGATTCTGTATTAATGATCACTATAGCAATCCCTCGTCCTCATACTGTGAAGGAGATCATTGAATGTAAATGCGTGGCCTCCTTTACTGAGTGAGCAGCCAACTGACGGGATGAAATGCTTCCTTATCAAGAATCGGCCGCTCTATTGGCACATATAAACCCATCTTTACAGACTGTCTGTAAAAAGACTGTTTATGAACGACTAGCAAACCTACTTTAGTAGCACCTTTTGAATCTGTTGATTCTACCTATATGTCATGCATGATGAGCTTAAAGATAATATATATCATAAAATTCATATTATTGAAATACTTTTTTTTAATAATAAACACATTTTAAAAAACTTTATTAGTGGCTTTTTGTAACTATCCATATTAAAAAAAGAAAACCTTTCAATGTTTACATTTGCCCTAGAAGGCATCCTGGTTTCTTTAGCTCACTTTTTAGCTTTGCTGTGTAGAAAGGGACAGTTCAGCAGAGAGGAAATAAGGGTCCTTTTACACAGTCAATGTTTTGCCTGGTAATGAGTATCAATTGACAATAACATGCAAGTCTTTGTATGTTATCTGCATTTATTTGCAGCAATTATCATTAGTATGGGGACAAACAGGTAATACAGATTGCTGATAAACTAAAATAGTAACATAGTTCGGCCTGTTATCCTACAAGTTGATCCAGAGGAAGGCAAAAAACCCCTGTGAGGTAGAAGCCATTTTTCCCCACTTTAGGGGAAAAAATTCCTTCCCGACTCCAATCAGGCAATCAGAATAACTCCCTGGATCAACGACCCCTCTTTAGTAACTATAACCTGTAATATTGTTACACTCCAGAAATATATCCAGGCCCCTCTTGAACTCTTTTAGTGAACTTACCATCACAACCTCCTCAGGCAGAGAGTTCCATAGTCTCACTGCTCTTACCGTAAAGAATCCTCTTCTATGTTTGTGTACAGACCTTCTTTCCTCCAGGCGCAGAGGATGTCCCCTCCTCACAGTAACAGTCCTGGGGATAAATAGATCATGGGAGAGATCTCTGTACTGACCCCTGATATATTTATACATAGTTATTAGATCTCCCCTCAGTCATCTTTTTTCTAAAGTGAATAACCCTAATTTTGATAATCTTTCTGGATACTGTACTCCACCCATTCCAGTTATTAGCTGTCTGACACTGGTTTCTGCAGCTTAGTTTGCTGTTTACTATTCTTAGGTCCTTTTCCATGTCAGTGTTACCCAGTGTTTTACCATTTAGTATGTACTGGTGACTTGCATTATTCCTTCCCATATGCATAACCTTTCATTTGTCAGTGTAAAACCTCATCTGCCACTTCTCTGCCCAAGCCTCCAATCTATCCAGATCCATCTGTAGCAGTGTACTGTCCTCTTCTGTGTTAATTACTTTACACAGTTTAGTGTCATCTGCAAAAATTGATATTTTACTGTGCAAGCCTTCTACAAGATCATTGATAAATATATTGAAGAGAATAGGGCCCAACACTGACCCCTGTGGTACCCCACTAGTGACAGTGACCCAATATGAGTGCGTACCATTAATAACCACCCTCTGTTTTCTATCACTGAGCCAGTTACTCAGTTTCTCCCATGTCAAGCATTCTCATTTTATATACTAACCTTTTATGCGGTACAGTGTCAAATGCTTTGGAGAAGTCCATATATACGACATCCATTGATTCGCCGCGGTCAAGTCTAGAGCTTACCTCCTCACAGAAACTGATTAAATTGGTTTGACATGACCGATCCCTCATGAAGCCATGCTGATATGGAGTTATTTGCTTATTTTTATTGAGGTACTCCAAGATAGAATCTCTTAGAAAACCTTCAAACAGTTTACCCACAACAGATGTTAAACTTACCGGCCTATAGTTTCCAGGCTCTGTTTTTGGACCCTTTTTGAATATTGGCACCACATTTGCTATGTGCCAATTCTGTGGAACACTTCCTGTCAGTATAGAGTCCTTAAATATCAGAAATAAGGGTCTGGCGATGACATTACTTAATTCTCTTAGGATACGGGGGTGTATGCCATCTGGTCCTGGCGATTTGTCTATTTTCATCTTTTTGAGTCGTCGCTGTACTTCTTCCTGGGTCAGACAGTGCACTTTTAATGGTGAATTTACTTTTATATTCTGCATTAAATCTGACAGTTTATTTTCCTTAGTGAATACAGTGGAGAAACAAATATTTAGTAGCTTTGCTTTCTCCTCATCGCTCTCTGCAACTCCCCCTCATTACTCTGTAAGGGGCCAACACCTTCAGGTTTATACTTTTTACCATTTATATAATTGAAGAACATTTTAGGGTTAGCTTTACTCTCTTTGGCGATTAATCTCTCAGTCTCTAGTTTGGCTGTTTTTATTTGTCTTTAACATATTCTATTTTTTTCCTTATAGTTTTTCAATGCTTCCTCGCCACCCATCTGTTTTAGTGATTTAAAGGCTTTCTTTTTGTCATTTTTTGCTTTCTTTACAGTTCTATTTATCCACATTGTTTTTTTCTTGTTCCTTAACCTTTTATTCCCATAAGGTATGTCCCTCTCACAAATAGATATTAGGATGCTTTTAAAAATATCCAATTTTGTGGCTGTATTTTTATTTTTAAGGACTTTGTCCCAGTTAGTTAGGCCTATGGCCTCTCTTAGTTGGGTAAATTTTGCTTTTTTGAAGTTTCGTATTTTTGTTCCTCCCTGAAGAAACACTTTGTTGAATGACAATTGGAAGGTTATTATTTTATGGTCACTGTTTCCCAGGTGTCCCCCAACCTGCACATCTGTTGTTCTGTCTTTTGGTTAATACTAAGTCCAGTATGGCTGTCCCTCTAGTCGGGTCCTGAACCAGTTTGGAAAGGTAATTGTCTTTGATTATTGCCAAGAACCTGTTTCCTTTATGAGACATACAGGTTTCAGTTTCCCAGTCTATATCTGGGTAGTTGAAGTCCCCCATAATAATGACCTCATTATGATTTGCCGCCTTGTCTATTTTGTTTAGAAGTTGATTTTCTGTGGACTCTGGTATATTAGATGGTTTATAATAAACTCCTACTAGTATTTTATTATTGTTTTTGGCTCCATGTATTTTTACCCACAGTGACTCCACATCTTCATGTCCCTCACCTATATCTTCCTGGAGTGTGGGCTTTAGACAGGACTTTACGTAAAGGCAGACCCCTCTCCGGTTTTGGCGATCTTTTCCAAACTGACTGTAACCCTGTACGTTAACTGCCCAGTCATAAATATCATCCAGCCATGTCTCAGTTATTTCCACTATGTCATAGTCCTCCTCACACATCACTAATTCCAGTTCACCAGTTTTATAAGTCAGGCTTCTGGCATTAGTGTACATACAATTAAGAGGTTGATGTATATGTTTTCCCCTACACCTTTCCTTCTGAACTATTCTAGTTCCTCTTTCCATTCCTCCCCCAGTTCCATTACCTTGCCCCAGGTCTCTATCTGCACTATCTTCCCCTCCTATAATGTAGTTACCCTCCCCCCCAGTCCCTAGTTTAAACACTCCTCCAGCCTTCTAGCCATCTTCTCCCCCAAAACAGCTGCCCCTTCCCCATTGAGGTGCAGCCCATCCCTACAATAGAGCCTGTAGCCGACAGAGAAGTAGCCGAACTGCCTGTAGCTTAACTGAAAATGATTTTTATTGGCTGATAAATGATGCAATCACCCAACAAACAAGCATTTGCTCATTTGTTGGGTTATTGGTGGTATGTGTACCTGAGGTCCGTGTCCGTGTAAAAGGGTCCTATCACTATACATATAGGTAAGGCTCTGTATACTTAGACCTTGTCACTGTGAGGTATCTGGGATGTTGGCTATCTTTTGTAAGGTGCTTATTTACAGTAAGTTGTTACCCTTTAATGGACCACTGCAGACTAGATTAAGTCCAAACATTTCATCTTTGCTGAACAACTTCAGATACAGTGACAGAAATGCTTAAGGGTTGTATTCAGTGTAAGAGGAACAATACATTTAATGGTTTTAACAGTGTGATGAGGAACACAATCATATTGTTACAGTAACACTCAAGGCATTGCTATTGCTTAAATGTTGCATAATTTAACTAAATAGAATGTAACAATTATTAACTGTGTTACATATTTCACCACACCCTAGGTCCTGCTACCAAGGCACATACTGTCACTATCCTCTCCTAATGGAAAACTCTGTTCCATTAGTAACAACTCACAAATAAACCCACACGACTGCAACATAAATGTACCGGGCCTATACTATATCTACTTTCTGGGCCTCACAGAACTACCTTTTACCACAGCCCAGACCAGGGTGATATTATCTCCACATCCACAGTGGACTTCCCCAGACGTAACCCCACTGAGGCTGACAACACACTCAGCCTATATGGATTTAGCAGCAGCCTGCTTGATACACTGCAATACATGCTCCTCCATGGTTAGCTTTGCTAGCTCCAATTTACAAGAGGTATGTCCATTAGTTTCCCCTCTGCTTACCCACTTAATAATAATACCCCTACAGAGGGTATCTCACGCTGGAGGTAACTAGGAGTTGGTTGCTGTGTGTCGGCCTATATGCTCCTTCTGCAATTGCCCATACGGCTAGGCAGGTTAGTGTTAGGTCCCGTGCCACTCTGAGATACCTTGATGCGGTGCTCGGGCTCCGGTATGTTCTTGATATAAGAATATATTGGCGAAAGTCTCATTTTAACATTAGCGTGAGGGTTTAGCCATATATTGTCAATTGCATTACCGCCACAGTGCACCTATTTTAGTGATTGTTTGTTTGCATGGTGTATTAATCTCGGTATACTATATACCTGACATCCTTTGCTATTTTTTCTGCCGTTAATTAAGGCCACAGTTCCTCAGTTGCGCCTGCTGTGTAACATTTGCACAAGGAGGGACATATAGTGTAGGGATAGAATTTGGCTAGGTAGGGCTTGTTGTTCTGTTCAAAAGACCCAAAAGCCCAAAAGCCCTTTTAAGGGCTATTGTGATATCTGGCTAAAATCTTTTTTTTTTTGGGGGGGGGGGTTAAAAATTGCGCAAGGTGGCCTGACATTAACGCCACCTGCGCAGCTGGTGCATGGTGTATTACTCTCTGTATACTATATGCCTGACATCCTTTGCTATTTTTTCTGCCGTTAATTAAGGCCGCAGTTCCTCAGCTGCGCCTGCTGTATAATATTTGCGCAAGGAGGGACATATAGTGTAGGGATAGGATTTGGCTAGGTAGAGCTAGTTGTTCTGTTCAAAAGACACAAAAGTCCATTGTTAAATCTGGCTGCATTTTTTTTTTAATTTGGGGCAAAAAGAACGCAAGTATGCATGACGCTAACACCACGTGCATAGCGTGCGCATTAGAACCTTTCTTTAGTCTATATACCTGACATCCGTTGCTATTTTTTCTGCCATTTATTAAGGCCGCAGTTCCTCAGCTGCGCCTGATGTATAACATTTGCGCAAGGAGGTACATATAGTGTAGGGATAGTATATATAAACAATAGACAGCACTCCAGAGGTAGATTGCAAGGTGAATTATTTTATTCAGCCGAACATGATGCACAACAGAGGCAACGTTTCGGGCAAATAGAGCCCTTCATCAGGCCAAGGAAATGTGCAGGCGCGGAAAAAGTCACGGCCGACTCCTTCCTCACCTGCACATTTCCTCGGCCTGATGAAGGGCTCTATTTGCCCGAAACGTTGCCTCTGTTGTTCATCATGTTCGGCTGATTAAAAGAATTTACCTTGCAATCTACCTCTGGAGTGCTGTCAATTGTTTATATATATAAGTCTCTGACCCTGAGGTTAAGTTTGGGTCTAAATCCAGACGTGCACCCACTATCTGCCAAAAATTGGATGAGTGCTGTGACCACAAAGAGAATACTATAGTGTAGGGATAGGATTTGGCTAGGCAGGACTAGTAGTTCTGTTCAAAAGACACAAAAGTCCATTGTTATATCTGGCTGCCTTTTTTTTATTTTGGGGCAAAAAGAATGCAAGTGTGCTTGACGCTAAAACCACATGAACAGCGTGTGCATTAGAACCGTTCTGTAGTCTATATACCTGACATCCGTTGCTATTTTTTCTACCGTTAATTAAGGCCGCAGTTCCTCATTTGCGTCTGCTGTATAACATTTGCGCAAGGAGGCACATATAGTGTAGGGATAGGATAGGCTAGGCAGGGCTAGTAGTTCTGTTCAAAAGACAGAAAACTCCACTGTTATATCTGGCTGCATTTTTTTAATTTATTTTGGGGCAAAAAGAACGCAAGTGTGCCTGACGCTAATACCACGTGGATATTGAAGGCGACATTACTAATCTCGCCGTGATTAGCGGCAGAAAGAAACGTAATAAATGTCAAGTGCATAGGAGAAACATACATTGTCCTGCACACGCTGCGCCGCTGGTGTTAAGATTAGACAAACTTGCGCAACTTTTGACCATCAAGAAAAAACAATATTGCAGCCAGATATAACAAAAGTCCTTAAAAGGACTTTTAGGTCTTTTCAACAGAACAACTAGCCCTGCCTAGCCAAATCCTTTCCCTACACTATCTGTGCCAGAATGCGCAAACGTTATACATTATATGAATAACGGCAGAAAAGAATACACTGTATGTCAGGTATTTAGGATACAGAAAGGTTATACTGCACATGCAACACAGGTATGTGACATTACCTGCGCTGCGTCTGCTGCATCATGTCTGCTCATACACCCAAAAAATCTGCGCAACTGTACTTTTGACAAACTTGCATATATACCATTTAGTATGCGCAAGGCGAGCAGTAAGGGACAGGGAAGTGGGCATGCTGCTGATGGTGCACGGTAAGCGCGGTGAAACGGTGTCTGCTTGCAGAGCTCAAGAAACAAAGTCATCCAAAACTCCTAGCTTCATGTCTCAGTTTGGAGGGCGGCACAAGACAGGTTCGTGTTAGGTCAACATGTCAGGAGGAGGACCAGAGTGAGGTTAATTTTTTAAGTTAAAAAATTAAGGGTGAGGGCCTGCTGGTGAACCTCTTAAATATTTAAAGGCGAGGGCAGCCTAATAAGCAGTTTGATATGATGGAGGAAGAGGAGGAAGAGGACGAGAAGAGGAAGGGGTTCATGGAAATACAGTGTATTCAATACACCTTAAAAGCCACATTTAAAGTTCCTTTATGTTCAGCCGCTTTCCTTTGGTGGGGTAGCGAAGTCAGGGGCAATCCATGCCTTGTTCATTTTGATTAGTGTCAGCATTTTCAGCTGACAGGCGGATGCGCTTAGCAGTTATTATGCCCCCAGCGGCACTAAATAACTGCTCCGACAAAACGCTGGCGGCAGGTCAGGTCAGCACCTCCAAGGCGTAGAGCGTCAATTCGTGCCACGTGTCCAGCTTAGACACCCAATAATTATAAGGCACAGAGGGATTGCTGAGAACATTGACATTGTCAGCTAGGTACTCCTTTACCATTTTACAAAACTTTTCCCTCCTAGTTGTGACACTAGGCCGCTTATCAGAACCTTTTCCACATGCAGCGCGGTCCGTCTTTATTGTGAGCAGGTAGAGTTCCAGCGCGTGTTCAGGTCACACAGCAGTCAGTGAGCTGGCAAGTGTAAGCACTGCTGCAGCGTTGCCAGACTGGTGGAAGCTGTAGGTGACTTTCGGAAATGGGCACCTTTACCAGCAGTTCAGGCAAATTGGTTTAGGTTTTGAGAAACCGCTGAACCACTAAGTTGAAGCAGTTGTTTGGCCTGAGGGAGACTCCTGTTCGTCCTTCCTGGAGGAATAGGTAGACTCATTCCTGTCATTAGTTCCAGAGTCCTATAGGGTCAGTTTGGTTTAGGTTCCTGTGTATGAACTTGCCTACATTTGAGGCCTGTTCATACTGGTAGTCAGTCAGGATTAGAGTCAAAGTTTCCTATAGGAGGTGTCCATTTTCCTTCCTTAGTTTCCAGGCCTAATCTTCTTTCCCTCCTACGCTCTGTGTGGTTTTTCCCCCACACCTGAGCGTGACAGTATGTGTGTGAGCTTGCCAAGCTCCAAAGCCACCAAGTTGCGGCCGTTATCAGACACAACCACGCCTGGTTGTAGGTTGAGTGGCGAGAGCCACAGCTCAGCCCAGTCCCTTATACCCTGCCACAGCACTGTGATGGTGTGTCACCCAAGCAAATAAGTTTCAGCACAGCCTGTTGCCACTTCCCCACCGCTGTGCTAAACTGCTTCCAGCTACTGACTGATGGCTGACTGGTGCTGCAAGATGAGAATTCCTACATGGAAGTGGTGGAGGAGCAGGAGGGGTTGCAGCCGCTAATGTAGGTGGTGGCGGAAATCCTGATGGAAGTAGGGCCCGCAATCCTTTGTGTCGGTAGCACCTGTGCCATTCCAAGGTACAACTCGCTCCTAGCCTCCACAGTGTTCACCCAGTGTGCCGTCAGGGAAATGTAGCGTACCTGGCCAGAAGCACTTGTCCATGTGTCGTTAAGTGGACCTTCCCAGTAACTGCGTTGGTCAGGGCACGGGTTATGTTTCAGGACACATGCTGATGTAAGACGGTGAGAGCACACCGGCAAAAATAGTGGCGGCTAGGTACTGAATAACTAGGGACAGCTGCCGCCATCAGACTGCTAAAAGCCTCAGTGTCCACAAGCAACATTTTCAGTGCCAGCAATTTGTAAAGGTGTGCATTTAGTGCTATGGCCTGTTGGTGGGTGGCTAGGTATTTGCGCTTTCATTCAAAGGCCTGGGGAATGGACATCTGTACGCTGCGCTGGGACACAGAAGTGGATGTGCTCGCTGATGGTGCTTGCGAGGGTCCAGGTGCAGGGCGGGAGGCATCTGGGCCTCCGTCTTGGCTAGCACGTAACACAGGGAAGAGGAGACAGTGGTGTGACCCGCAGACACCGATTGTGGATCCAGGTGTTTAGCCCACATATTAGGGTGCTTTGCTGCCATGAAGATCATGCTGGTGGTGGTCAGGTTGCGAGTGTTTATGCCCCTGCTCATTTTGGTATGGCACAGGTTGCAAATGACAATTCTTTTATCGTCCACACTTGTTGGTGTGGCCTGCCGTCTCCCTTTTGCCACCCCACTGCCTCTTCCAGCCTGTTGCGGTGCTGCGGATCCCTCCCCCTCTTTACCTCTGTCCTTGCTCAGCTTGCCTCCTTCCCATGTTGGGCCAGTGATTTCATAGTCCACTACCTTCTCTTCCACTTCCTCACTCTGGTCCTCCTCCTGACAAGTTGACCTTCATGCTGCTGACACTCAAAAACATTTAGTGTGAGGGTCTGCTGCTGATCTGACCGTCTAAAACATTGGGGGCGAGTGCCTGCTGCTGAGCTGACCGTGTAAAACATTTGGGGCGAGTGCCTGCTGCTTATCTGACTGCGTAAAACATTAGGGGTGAGGGCATGCTTCTACTTGCTCTTTATATACAAGTAAATATATGTTTCCTAACAATATTTTCTCTAAAATCGATGCTATCTTCGGTTTTTGGGCGTATTGACCACTTCTAAAAAGTGATGTGAAGGGGGAAAAGTCATAAATTTTGTTGCAAATACGTCATGGAGGGGGAGTATAACATCTGCACCCATACACTCATCCTGGAGAGCGTAATATACTATGATATTTCTTTGCCAATTTATTCTCTTTTATCTCAACTTCTCCAGCTTTAGGGCTTATGCACACGTCCATATGTATTTTGCGGTCCGCAAAAACCGAATCCGCAAAAAATACGGATGACATCCGTGTGCATTCCGTTTGCGGATCGGAACAGCTGGCACCTAATAGAACAGTACTATCCTTGTCCGTAATGCGGACAATAATAGGACATGTTCTATTTTTTTGCGGTACGGAAATACGGACATACGGAATGCACATGGAGTACCTTCCGTTTTTTTTGCAGATCCATTGAAATGAATAGTTCCGCATACGGTCTGCAATAAAAACAGAACAGACACGGAAAGAAAATACGTTCATGTGCATGAACACTTAGGGTCTATACAAGCAATGCATCAGAAAAGTGTCTTCAATACGGTAGCCCCAGAGAAGTTTTGAAAGAAAAAAATTAATAGCTACAGCATTTAAGAAAACAATAAATTAACTAATGAAAGACAGCCGGAACATGCCTACATAAAACAGCATACTGCCAAAAAGGGTCTGTTCACCTAGATAAAACAATGCTGTCACGCGAGGTCGGCGTTGCGCTCCCTCTGCACGACGTCGCCGGACCTCTCCGCCCCCCTAGAGACGAGCAATAGGGAATTGAAGTGCTGGTCTTGTCAGCCAGCACTTCATGAGTTAATTCTCTGTTTGGGTTTAGCCATGTGGTGCTGATCACACCACATGGCTACTTTACATATTGTTTGGACAGCTTGCTCCGCCTCAGGTCATGTGATGCTGGCCACATCACATGATCCTGGGCGGGCTATTTAAAGATGGCAACTGCCTCACTCAGATGCCTGTGATTAGTCTTCTGAGATCAGTGCTGTGTGTTGGACCTTGCTTTTGGATTATTGGTATTTTGGATTTTAGCTTTGGACTTAGACTACGCTTTTGTGATTCCCCTTGGTATTTGACGTGACCTCCTGTTCTTGATTTGGCTTGCTGACGATTCTGCTATTGTGTTTGTTTCTGTCTGTGTTCGTCTTTCCCTGTGTTCCCTTCCCTACCCTGTGCACGTACTCAGCATAGGGACCGTCTCCAAGTTACGGTTTTGTCGCCTAGGGCATCTACTGTAAGTAGGCAGGGAAAGAGGTGGGGTTCAGACAGGGCACACTATCCCTTGTTTCCCTGTCGTGACAAATGCCTTTCTCTTGTAAATCCATGACTCCATTGCTGAGAATTTCAGATTTTAATCAATACGTAAACTAACTTGTAAATGTAAGATGAGCGTTCAGCTTCTTCAGCCTCTAGCAGCTGATCGGCAGGGGTCCCTAGTGTCGAACCCCTGCCAATATGATATTGAATGTCTCTTAATATTTGGTTGGCACTCCACTTGTAACAAGCGGTGCTCAATGATAGGGAAACCCCAATATTCAGTGTATATAGATCACGGCACTCAATAAGATTAGTAGATAGACAGGACGCTCTTTATTAGTATCCACAATTGTCAAATGTATTATAAAAAATATCCACCATCCCACTATCCACCAACGGTATGTACAGGCTACATTATATGTTGAGATCTTTCTGTTACTGTATGTCTCTATGGCTCTATCTATGTTACTGGGTCTAAGAGTGGAGACATATTTACATTGGAACAATACTGAGTCTTAGTCCTATTGCAACTTACAACTATATTTATATGATTCATATGGCTGTGTTCCGGAACTTATCCTCTGCAGCAGAGGTGACTCTTGGTCTTCCTTTCCTGGGGCGGTCCTCATGTGAGCCAGTGTCTTTGAAGCGCTTGATGGTTTTTGCAACTGCACTTGGGGACACTTTCAAAGTTTTCCCAATTTTTCAGACTGACTGACCTTCATTTCTTAAAGTAATGATGGCCACTCGTTTTTCTTTACTTAGCTGCTTTTTTCTTGCCATAATACAAATTCTAACAGTCTATTCAGTAGGACTATCAGCTGTGTATCCACCTGACTTCTGCCCAACACAACTCATGGCCCCAACCCCATTTATAAGGCAAGAAATCCCACTTATTAAACCTGACAGGGCACACCTGTGAAGTGAAAACCATTTCAGGTGACTACCTCTTGAAGCTCATCAAGAGAATGCCAAGAGTGTGCAAAGCAGTAATCAAAGCAAAAGGTGGCTACTTTGAAGAACCTAGAATATAAGACACATTTTCAGTTGTTTCACACTTTTTTGTTAAGTATATAATTCCACATGTGTTAATTCATAGTTTTGATGCCTTCAGTGTGAATCTACAATTTTCATAGTCATGAAAATACAGAAAACTCTTTGAATGAGAAGGTGTGTCCAAACTTTTGGTCTGTACTGTATATACTATACTACTATTGCTAATATTCCTTGAGGATACTATATATCATGCAGCCATACAGCCATGTGATTCTGCTACTATGTGTTGTATTTTGCAGTGATGGTTTATATGAATGACATATTAATTATTATACCAAATATATAGCGGCATCTTTTACAGTTTATAGGATACTATGATTGTGCAGTCTATGGGTGAAATTCACTGCTAGTCTATATTCCATCAGCCATAAAGACTGTTGCCCAGCCATCTTCGTTTTTATCTTATAATTTTGTACATTCTATGTTGTACTAAAAATTATTTACATTATATGTTCTTTGTCATTTGTATGGTATTATTTCTAATTTTTTATTGTCTTGTATTGAATTCTTATTGTTTATATATGTTTTATATATTATTCCAGGCCGTGATCAAGTTCTGGGAAGGACCGAAACGTTGGCCTTTTTTTATAATACATGTGACAATTGTGGATACTAATATGATATTGAAGACCTATCCAGAGGATAGGTCAGCAATATCAATTAGCGAATAACCAATTCAATATACACACTCTCCTATGTGTGTGTTCAGAAGAGAGGCTGCTTTGGGACTGCAAAGGACTAATTAAGACCCTTCCCAAATAGATAATAAGAGATTGCAGTGAGCGTTGCCACCATTCATGCCATGGATTTAATGACTAAATCCATGACTAAAGAATCTGAGAGCGTACAGGAAGAGGAACAGACATCTTGATACAACACTATCACTAACTGCTTGGCTTGACAACCTCAAACAAGGCTTTTCAGACATGAAAGTATCAATTGCCATAGACTGTTAATTACTGTGTTAATAACTGTGGCTTACAACGTCATTGAACTCCTCAGATTTCACGGTCAACGCTGATCCAGGCATCTGAGAGTCAAATTGAGGCCTTTCAGAGGTTAATTAGGGGTTTAAAAAGTATATACTCACCTCATCCATTTGATTATGGAGAGGCCATCGCAGCCATTTTGACTGAAGAAGACATGCCAAATCATGCGCGCAGTGATATGATGACGTCACAAACCCCTTCCTTGCTGTACACCAGTTCCAGTTTTAGTCTCTGACTCACTAGCTGTGTTCTTGGTTCCTGTGCTTACTGGATTGCTCAGGGATTGACCCTGCCTGCCTTCTGACCACTCTCTGTCACTCTGTGTCTCATCTGGTACTGCATAGCCTGTCTGGTTCTGACCCATTTACATACTGTTTTTGTGTTGTTTTATCTCTTTGTGTTTGTTTCTGCATGTAAGTAGCACAGGGGCTGTTGACCAGTTGCGTTCTTCCTACCTAGGGCTTGTACTGGAAGTAAGTAAGGAAAGTGGGCTGGGTTCTAGGTCAAGGCTTACTATCTGTGTCTGTCCCTACCTACAGGTGTTACATTTTGATTGTCTTACATTTTGTATGATTTTGTATGCTTAAGTAAGAATTAAGTTTCAGACTACTGAGAAGTGAAAACTCAGCTTGATTATTTTATTTTCAGTTAAAACATAACAATTGAAATCCAAGGTAAGGTGAGGGCTCGCTGATTGGATCTATTGTGGTCAACCCCCTATACAACTCTGTTTTGGGTAATAAACTATAATACACCGGGAGTCTGTGTCTGTGGGATTCTCTACAGCGTGCTGTATATTCTAATTAGGCAGACTAGTGCAATAGCTCCCCCTTGATTTGAAGAGTCTTTAATCAAATTCAGCCTAAACTCATATACTAGCCTTAACGGCATGCAGGACATGCCCCTTGATAAATATATGGGCTAAAATTAACTTCTTTAACCCCTTAAGTTTGGGACTATTTTTGGTTTTGCATTTTTGTTTTTTTTCTCCCCACATTGCAATAGTCATAACTTTTTAAATTTTCTGTTCTGTTCATATAACCATTTGAGGGCTTATTTTTTGTGGGATAAGTTGTATTGTTAAATAGCACTATTTAATTTACCTTGTCTGTTATTGGAAAATGGGAAGAAATCTTTGTGAGGTTAAATTGAAAAAATCCCACACAATTCCACCAAGGTTTTTGGGGGTTTGACATCACAGTGTCCACTGTGTGCTAAAATTTATATGACATCCTTATTCTGCGGCTCCATATGAATACAGTGATACCAAACTTGTATAGATTTTTTTTACTAATTTTAAGAAAATATAAACCTTTGAAAAATTCTAAAAATCATTTTCTGACAGCCATAACTTTTTTATATTTCCATCCAGCTGTATGAAGTTTTTTATTAGTACCATTTTTTGTGGTATATACTACTGTTTGATCACAATTTTTTTGAGGGGGAAGGTGATTAAAAAATTGCAAATAGTGTGTTTTTCATTTATTTTTTCCATTACAGCGTTCACCGTACAGGAATTTTCAAACATGGCAATACCTGATATGTATATTTTTTATTTATTAATATATTTTTATATGTAAATTTTAAACTTTTAATATTTTTTAAACTTTTTATTCACTTTTTATTTAATAACTAGAACCTGTGATCTTTGATCCCTTGTTACATTTACCATAATAAAGATTATATTAGGGTGAATGGGATTTTGACACGCTTCTTACTGAGTTGTGCTTTGTGCACAGCTTAGCAGGAAGCTTACATGGCAGTATACCAGCAAAAAGGCCTCCTTCCAGGTAATAAAGGGGCAAAACAGCACAAAACATTTCCCTACTAGTTCCCCACCCACCGGTAAGGAACAAACAATTATGCCCACAAATACGGTAAAAACATCTCAATTTATTAAAGACACATAATAATAATACAATACAAACAAAATATTAGGAAAAGTAGCCAAAAAGCAGGTATGGTAACCTAGACAATTGAATATGGAACCACGGGTCCCCCCTGAGACAGCAAACATCCACTCATACAGCCATGTAAGGACATGGACAGAACCTGAAGATCAAAATGGGACCCCCAATGTGCAATGCTTATAACAAAGGCATAACAAACCAATGGTAATCCTCTGGTGAATCCCATGTTAAATAGTATAATATATGATCTTACCCATGTCCGTACAGGCTGATAGGGGGATGACAGGGGGGAACACCACTGGAACACCCTATCAGCCTGTACGGACATGGGTAAGATCATATATTATACTATTTAACATGGGATTCACCAGAGGATTACCATTGGTTTGTTATGCCTTTGTTATAAGCATTGCACATTGGGGGTCCCATTTTGATCTTCAGGTTCTGTCCATGTCCTTACATGGCTGTATGAGTGGATGTTTGCTGTCTCAGGGGGGACCCGTGGTTCCATATTCAATTGTCTAGGTTACCATACCTGCTTTTTGGCTACTTTTCCTAATATTTTGTTTGTATTGTATTATTATTATGTGTCTTTAATAAATTGAGATGTTTTTACCGTATTTGTGGGCATAATTGTTTGTTCCTTACCGGTGGGTGGGGAACTAGTAGGGAAAAGCTTACATGGCAGGCCTGGAAGGCTTCAGCAGCATTCAGGCTCCCATGGTAACTGATTGGAGCCCTGCGATTTCACTGCGGGGGTTATCATTAGAAGGCAGAGGGAGCCACATCCCTCTGCCTTGCCTCACAAGTGCCCCACGGGGTTCGGTGGAATAGCCATTCTCTGTCATTGCAAACAGGTGCCTGCTGTATAGTACAGCAGGAACCCGCCATGTATAGAGCGGGCTCACTGCAGCAGCCAGCTCCATACATTCACTCAACCACTGTGAAGTATGGGTACATCATGGTGGTGGAAGGGGTTAAGGAACAAGCGAGGAACAAGCTATTTTCTTTTTACTCCTTGTCTTCCCAGAGCCATAACCTTTATAGTTTTTCATTCACATAGCTGTATGAGAGCTTGTTTTTTTGGCACATGTAATACCACTATTCACTTTTGCATACTATATAGTGGGAGAAAAAATCTAAATGGGATAGAATTGGAAAAACAAAATGCAATTCCACCACTGTTTTATGGGTTTTGTTTTTAGGATGTTTCCTATGTGGTTAAAAATGAAGTCATTTTGATTTTGTAGGTAAATACAACTACAGTAATACCAAATGTATGTGTTTTTAGACATTTAAAAAAAAAACAGACTTTTTTTTTATTTTCATCACCATATGTTGAACACCTTAACTTGGGGCAAAAATTCAGTTGGCTGTCCTGGCTGAGTATCTAAATCCACTGGCATTGGCAAAGTAGCTTATTGGCACCCCCTGCCTCATCCTAGCACATGAGACTATGCCATACTCCTCTAAGCTGCACCCGTGCTGGATGTTGTAATGGTGAAACAGTCATAAGATTTTTGGAAATGCAGTAACTGTCAGAACATTTTTGGAAAGGTAGTAAGTGTTTTCTGGATCATTCACTTTACTCTTCATTGCTGTTTGAAAGTAACTTGTTTTTAGCTAATTAATTATAAATTTATTGGTTATGACTAGAGATGAGCGAATCGAATCTGACGATGTGGAATTCAATCCGAATTTCAGGAATTACGTGGTGACGAATCATTTTTTTTCCCCCACTAAAATGGCGGCTGCACGTGTTTGGACATGGAGAAAGGAACATGAGGGAGGGAGGGATCACCCACAATGCCATGCATGCAGTTAATCAGCAGCCAGCCAGCCCTGTGATGTCACAGCCCTATAAGTACTGTCAGCCATTTTAGATTCCCTCATTCTACAGTCAACTCAGTGCAGGGAGATACGTTTGCAGGTGCTAGGGAAAGTATCATAAAACCTCATCAAAAGTACAAATTGCTGAATAGAAATGTAGGGAAAGGATAGGGAGGGAAATTTTGAAGCAGAACAGAGTTCAATAAGGGTGTTTAGAGACAGTGTGAGATCTGGAAAAAGTGCAACCACAGGGTAATAGGAAAAACGGTATTACACCTTGGTTTCAGTGACTGGGATTCAAAATTGCCATGCTACAGCTGCTCATGTCAGGTTTGCCTCTGTAATTCTGGTTATTGGGGTTTTGTTAACCCTTGTGCGCTATAGTTACATTTAGTACAGCACTTTTTTTGCGGTTTTAGTGTTGGGGCTTATTCGCTGTGGTGAAGTGGGACAATGGCAAAGTTTTAGTAGGTGTAAAGTGCCAAAGTTCTATATAGTAAAGTGTTGTAGCACCTATTAGTATTGCAAAAAAACTTATTATTCGCTCGGTGTTGAAGTGGGAGAATTACAGCCCGTTGTAGCGTGTATTATTCTCAAAAAAAGAGTTTTAGTAGGCGTACAGCGCCAAAGTTCTATATAGTAAAGTGTTGTAGCAGCTATTAGTATTGAAAAAAAGGTATTATTCGCTCGGTGCTGAAGTGGGAGAATTACAGCCCGTTGTAGCGTGTATTATTCTCAAGAAAAAGAGTTTTAGTAAGCGCACAGTGCCAAAGTTCTATATAGTAAAGTGTTGTAGCAGCTATTAGTGTTGCAAAAAAACGTATTATTCGCTCGCTGTTAAAGTGGGAGAATTACAGCCCGTTGTAGCCTGTATTATTCTCAAGAAAAACAGTTTTTGTAAGCGTACAGCGCCAAAGTTCTATATTTTAAAAGCTACTGGCATTTATTGCTGTTGCCCAAAAAACATATTATTTGCTCTGTGTTGAAGTGGGAGAATTACAGCCCATTGTAGCGTGTATTATTCACAAGAAAAAGAGTTTTTGTAGGCGTACAGCGCTACAGTTCTATATAGTAAAGTGTTGTAGCAGCTATTAGTGGTTCAAAAAAATGTATTATTCGTTCGGTGCTGAAGTGGGACAATTACAGCCCGCTGTAGCATGTATTATTCTAAAGAAAAAGAGTTTTAAGAGGCGTACAGTGCCAAAGTTCTATATAGTAAAGTGTTCTAGCAGCTATTAGTGTTGTAAAAAAAACCGTATTATTCGCTCTGTGCTGAAGTGGGACAATTACAGCCCGTTGTAGCGTGTATTATTCTCAAGAAAAAGAGTTTTAGTAGGCGTACAGCTCCAAAGTTCTATATAGTAAAGTGTTGTAGCAGCTATTAATGTTGCAAAAAAAACAAATTATTCGCTCGGTGTTGAAGTGGGAGAATTACAGCCCATTGTAGCGTGTATTATTCTCAAGAAAAAGAGTTTTAGTAGGCGTACAGTGCCAAAGTTTTATATAGTAAAGTGTTGTAGCACCTATTAGTGTTGCAAAAAATGTATTATTCGCTCGGTGTTGAAGTGGGAGAATTATAGCCCGTTGTAGCCTGTATTATTCTCAAGAAAAACAGTTTTTGTAAGCGTACAGCGCCAAAGTTCTATATTTTAAAAGCTACTGGCATTTATTGCTGTTGCCCAAAAAACATATTATTTGCTCTTTGTTGAAGTGGGAGAATTACAGCCCATTGTAGCGTGTATTATTCTCAAGAAAAAGAGTTTTAGTAGACGTACAGCGCCAAAGTTCTATATTTTAAAAGCTATTAGCATTTATTGCTTTTGCCCAAAAAACATACTATTTGCTCTGTGTTGAAGTGAGAGAATTACAGCCCGTTGTAGCGTGTATTATTCTCAAGAAAAAGAGTTTTTGTAGGTGTACAGCTCTACTGTTCTATATAGTAAAGTGTTGTAGCAGCTATTAGTGTTGCAAAAAAATTTATTATTCGTTCGGTGCTGAAGTGGGACAATTACAGCCCTTTGTAGCGTGTATTATACTCAAGAAAAAGAGTCTTAAGAGGCGTACAGCGCCAAAGTTCTATATAGTAAAGTGTTGTAGCAGCTATTAGTGTTTCAAAAAAATGTATTATTCGTTCGGTGCTGAAGTGGGACAATTACAGCCCGTTGTAGCATGTATTATTCTAAAGAAAAAGAGTTTTAGTAGACGTACAGCGCCAAAGTTCTATATTTTAAAAGCTATTAGCATTTATTGCTTTTGCCCAAAAAACATACTATTTGCTCTGTGTTGAAGTGAGAGAATTACAGCCCGTTGTAGCGTGGATTATTCACAAGAAAAAGAGTTTTTGTCGGTGTACAGCGCTACTGTTCTATATAGTAAAGTGTTGTAGCAGCTATTAGTGTTGCAAAAAAATGTATTGTTCGTTCGGTGCTGAAGTGGGACAATTACAGCCCTTTGTAGCGTATATTATACTCAAGAAAAAGAGTCTTAAGAGGCGTACAGCGCCAAAGTTCTATATAGTAAAGTGTTGTAGCAGCTATTAGTGTTTCAAAAAAACCAAATTATTCGCTCGGTGTTGAAGTGGGAGAATTACAGCCCGTTGTAGCGTGTATTATTCTCAAGAAAAAGAATTTTAGTAGGCGTACAGCGCCAAAGTTCTATATAGTAAAGTGTTGTAGCAGCTATTAGTGTTGCAAAAAAACATATTATTCGCTTGGTGTTGAAGTGGGAGAATTACAGCCCATTGTAGCGTGTATTATTCTCAAGAAAAAGCGTTTTAGTAGGCGTACAGTGCAACAGTTCTATATAGTAAAGTGTTGTAGCAGCTATTAGTGTTGCAAAAAAACGTATTATTCGCTCTGTGCTGAAGTGGGACAATTACAGCCCGTTGTAGCGTGTATTATTCTCAAGAAAAAGAGTTTTAGTAGGCGTACAGCGCCAACGTTCGGTATTTTAAAAGCTACTGGCATTTATTGCTGTTGCCCAAAAAACATATTATTTGCTCTGTGCTGAAGTGGGACAATTACAGCCCGTTGTATAGTGTATTATTCTCAAGAAAAAGAGTTTTAGTAGACGTACAGCACCAAAGTTCTATATAGTAAAGTGTTGTAGCAGCTATTAGTGTTGCAAAAAAACGTATTATTCGCTTGGTGTTGAAGTGGGAGAATTACAGCCCGTTGTAGCATGTATTATTCTAAAGTAAAAGAGTTTTAGTAGGCGTACAGCGCCAAAGTTCTATATAGTAAAGTGCTGTAGCAGCTATTAGTGTTGCAAAAAATCGTATTATTTACTCGGTGTTGAAGTGGTAGAATTACAGCCCATTTTAGCGTGTATTATTCTCAAGAAAAAGAGTTTTAGTGGGCTTACAGCGCTAAAGTTCTATATTTTAAAAGCTACTGGCATTTATTGCTGTTGCCCAAAAAACATATTATTTGCTCTGTGTTGAAGTGGGAGAATTACAGCCTGTTGTAGCGTGTATTATTCTCAAGGAAAAGAGTTTTAGTAGGCGTACAGTGCCAAAGTTCTATATAGTAAAGTTTTGTAGCAGCTATTAGTGTTGCAAAAAACGTATTTTTCGCTCGGTGCTGAAGTGGGACAATTAAAGCCCGTTGTAGCGTGTATTATTGTAAAGTAAAAGAGTTTTAGTAGGCGTACAGCGCCAAAGTTCTATATAGTAAAGTATTGTAGCAGCTATTAGTGTTGCAAAAAAAATGTATTCGCTTGGTGTTGAAGTGGGACAATTACAGGCTGTTGTAGCGTGTATTATTCTCAAGATAAAGAGTTTTAGTAGGCGTACAGCGCCAAAGTTCTATACAGTAAAGTGTTGTAGCAGTTATTAGTGTTTAAAAAATACAGATTTTTCGCTCGGTGCTGAAGTGGGAGAATTACAGCCTGTTGTAGTGTGTATTATTCTATAAAAAGCTTGATTTGGCCAACAGCACCAAAGTTCTAGATTTTGAAAGCTACTGGCATTTATTACTGTTGTCCAAATAACATATTATTTGCTCTGTGCTGAAGTGGGACAATTATAGCCCGTTGTAGATTGTATAATTCTCAAAAAAAAGAGTTTTATTAGGCGTACAGCGCCAAAGTTCTATATAGTAAAGTGTTCTAGCAGCTATTAGTGTTGTCAAAAAACGTATTATTTGCTCAGTGCTGTAGTGGGACAATTATAGCCCTTTGTAGCGTGTTTTAATTTACTTTTCATTTATTTATTTGATAGATCAAACAGCATGTCAGGCAGAGAAGTCACAGGCCCTGCACAAGGGAGTGGCAGAGGCCTAAATGTTTCTGGCGCAGGCACAGGTCGCAGCAGAGTAAGGGGGTGTGGCAGCAGGAGTCACATTGAAAGGCCAGAGCTCCAGGTGTCATCTAGCAGTTGGGTCTTGACCAGCAACCTAGCGGTTCTTGAATGGTTGACTCGGTCTTCGACTTTGTCCCAAATAACTTCAGAGGCCCCCAGTCAAGAATTGATGGGTTCGTCAGACACAACCCTTAGTTGGCATGGCCCGGGAGCAGGCCCTGTGTGCTCACCTGTCCTCAATCTGCCTGTGTCCTTTTCTGTTCCCTCAGCCAGAGAAGTAATGTATGCTGTGGGCTTAGCTCCACTTTACAGCGAGGACGAGCTACTGGAGGAGGGTCAGCAGCTACTGGTGGACTGTCAGCAGCTACTGGGCAGCCAAGATGTGGAGGAGACATCCGCAGCTTCCTCAGTTAGGCAGGCAAGTAGTGATGAGGAGAGTGGCATGGGAGCTAGAGTTGCGCGCGGTCAGGCTCCTGACCCACAGACAGTCGAGGAGGACATCAGCGACATGCAGACACTACTCGATGATGATGAAGCTGATCACACTTGGGAGCCGAGTGAATTAGGGCCTTCATCATCAGGAGAAGAGGGTGGCAGCTTGCCCGTGAGGCAGCAACGGAGCCAGCAGGTTGGTAGCATGGCCAGGAGTCAGCAGGGTGGCAGCAGTGGGAGGTCGGGAGCCAAACGTGCCCGAGGTAGACCACCCCCTTCGCAGGAGCATACCGAGCTGAAAAGTAGTGGTGCAGCGGTTCAAGGAGGCAGTGGCGGTAGCAGCCAGTCAGTGAAGAGTGTTGGGGGTAAATTCACGTACTCGGCGGTGTGGCATTTTTTCATTAAGCCGCCGGGTGAGGTCAACCTAGCTGTTTGTAGAATCTGTGGACAGAAGGTTAAGCTTGGCTAGGGTGCCAATGTTGGTACCACGGCCCTGCGTCAACATATGCAGCGTCACCATAAAGTAACCTGGGAGAACCATGGCTCCAGTGCGGTGGTCCAGCCTGCAGCAGCAGCAGCCACAGCATCCGCAACATCAACCAGTGGCGCCCAACAGATTTCAGGCAGTCAAGGTTCCACCACCTCAGCCGAAGGGAGCTGTCTGTCCTTCCCATTATCTGATGCTCCTGCTCCTCCTCCTACTCCTCGTCAGTCATTCCGTCAGCAATTGATCAGCGAAGCCATTGCCAAGAGACAGCAGTATGCGTGTACACATCCAACGGCGCAGAAGCTGAATGTGCTCCTGGCCAAGTTGCTGGTTCTGCAGTCCCTCCCTTTCCAAGTGATGGACTCTGAACCTTTCCGAGAACCGATGGCTTGTGTCGAGTCGAGGTGGAGAGTTCCGAGTCGTCATTTCTTTGCCAAACAGGCAGTACCAGCCCTGCACAAATATGTAGAACAGAAGGTGGGACAGTCCTTGAGCCTGTCGGAGTCTGCCAAAGTTCACGGTAGCGCCGACGTGTGGAGCTCTAATTATGGTCAGGGACAGTATATGTTCTTTATTGCCCACTGGTTAAATGTTGTTCCTGCACAGCCACACCAGCAACTTGGCCAGGCGATGCTGCTTCCGCCTCCACGTTCTCATGCCGTCGCTCCTGCGACAATGTCTGCCTCCTCACCCTCCACCGTGTCCTCAGCATCCACTGCAGGGACAATTCACAGTGCCCCACCAGCACACCACATGTGCAGGGCACGGCGGTGTCATGCGGTTCTACATCTCGTTTGCCTGGGCGAACGGAGTCACACAGGGGAGGAAATTCTCCATGTCATTCATCAAGAAATCCAATGTTGGCTTTCCCAGCGACAACTCAAAATCGGAACAATGGTGATCGACAACGGGAAGAACATGGTGTCTGCTCTGCGTCAAGGAGGGCTGTGCCATGCGCCCTGCATGGCGCACTTGTTCAATTTGGTTGTCAAGCGCTTCCTAAAGTCTTCTACCCATCTGCAAGACATTCTAAAAATGGCCCGGAAACTTTGTATGCACTTCAGCCACTCCTACACCGCCAAGCACACCCTCCTTGAGCTACAGCGGCAGAACAGCGTCCCCCAACGTAGGCTGATATGTGACGTTTCCACCCGTTGGAATTCCACTCTCCATATGTCGGACCGACTGTACGAACAGAGAAAGGCCATAAACGATTTCTTGATGATCCAAGCGGACAGAGATACTCCCCTGTGTAACTTCGATGTCAGCCAGTGGCAGCTCATGCGTGACACCTGCCATTTGCTCGTGCCCTTTGAGAAGGCCACTTTATTTGTCAGTCCCCAGGACTACGGGATGAACAACGTCATTCCACTCATTCATATCCTGGAAAAGATCCTGTTAAATCTGGCTGGTCAGGGGTCAGGAGATGTGGCGACTAGATCTCATGGCCACATGAGCCCTGTGGGGGCTGAACTGGAGGAGGAGGAGGACATTGGAGCACAAAGAATGCCTAGAGAAATGGGTAGTTTCTCTACCCAGGTGACAAGAGAGGAGGAACAGCAGGAGCAGGAGCATCCAGCAGAGCTACGGGGCGATGAGGAAGAGGAGGCAGAGGACCCAGACAGTGTGCAGTGGAGATGGAGGGCCCGATGCATGCTCGCTTGCTTGCGTAGTGACAGCCATATTGTCACCATTCGGCAGAGGGATGACTACTGGCTCTCCACCCTATTAGACCCTCGCCACCGGTCCAAAATGGGGGCCTTTTTTACACCCACCGAGAGGGAGGACAAACTGAACTACTATAGAGACATCCTATGTAGTCAGTTGGCCGCTGCCTATCTGCGCCATCATCCTTCCTCTCGCAGGTCTGACTGGGGGGGGGCCCTCTGCGCTCATGTTCCACTGCCATGGCTGCTGGGGGGGTAGGGGTGGCAGTAGCAGGACCATCTCCATCAGCAGCAGCAGCCTGAGTCTACAGTCGCTGATGATCAGCTTTCTTCACCCGCATAGAGAAGAAACTACTCACCAGCAGCATCAGCTAGACCTGGAGGATGACCTGAAACAGCAGGTGGTGGCATACTTGGACAGCACCCTGCCCTCCGTCATTGAAGATCCGCTGGACTGCTGGGCAGCTAAACTAGATTTGTGGCCGCAATTGGTAGAGTTTGCTCTGGAAAAGCTATCCTGCCCGGCCAGTAGTGTGGCATCAGAGCGGGTGTTTAGTGCGACGGGGCCCATAGTTACACCAAGGAGAACTCGCCTGTCCACACAAAATGTGGAGAGACTGACCTTTGTCAAGATGAATCAGGCATGGATCAGCCAGGATTTCCAACCACCAACGCCTGATGCGTCAGATTAGATCATTCATTCATGACTGTTTCTTCTGGCAACCTGCCGCACCAAATATTTTGATGCTGCCACCCGCCTGATACAACACATCTGATGCCAAGTGCTCCTTCTTACACCCAACATCGTCAGCGGGTAGTGTTATTGCCACCCACCTCCCCACACTGTCGTCGTTCCACTCTATAGTCTGCTGATGCTGCTACTGCCTCCAAAATGTTGTCGTACCATTCTGTAGTCTGCCCATGCTGCTGCTGTTGGTGCTACTACTACTGCCTCCATAATGTCGTCGTACCATTCTGTAGTCTGCCCATACTGCTGTTGCTGCTACTACTACTGCCTCCATAATGTTGTGGTACCATTCTGTAGTCTGCCCATGCTGCTGTTCCTGCTACTACTACTGCCTCCATAATGTCATCGTACCATTCTGTAGTCTGCCCATGCTGCTGTTCCTGCTATTACTACTGCCTCCATAATGTCGTGGTACCATTTTGTTGCCACTAAATTATACATACTGACAACTGATATTTGCGCACTGGGCTTGTGACTGCAAAATTACTTACTTGGCCTGTGACTGCGAAATTACTTACTAACATTTTTGATCTTGTTGGGCCACTCTGTGGTTGCTGCCGCTTCCACACTCTGTCTATGTGCCACTGTGTGACTTCTTAATTGTGCACTACTGTATTTTTGAGTCTTTGCATTGGGCCTGTCTGTGACTGCAAAATTCTACTGACTAACGTTTTCATTCTTGCTGGGCCACTCTGTCGTTGTGCCATTGTGTGACCTCGTAATTCTGCACTACTGTCATTTGCAGTCTTTGCATTGGGCCTGTCTGTGACTGCAAAATTCTACTGACTGACATTTTCATTCTTGTCGGGCCACTCTGTCGTTGTGCCACTGTGTGACTTCATATTTCTGCATTACTGTCATTTGCAGTCTTTGCATTTGGAGTGTCTGTGACTGCAAAATTCTACTGACTGATGTTTTCATTCTTGTCGGGCCACTCTGTCGTTGTGCCACTGTGTAACTTCATAATTCTGCACTACTGTCATTTGCAGTCTTTGCATTGGGCCTGTCTGTGACTGCAAAATTCTACTGACTGACGTTATCATTCTTGTCGGGCCACTCTGTTGTTGTGCCACTGTGTGACCTCGTAATTCTGCACTACTGTCATTTGTTGTCTTTGCATTGGACCTGTCTGTGACTGCGAAATTCTACTGACTGACTTTTTCATTCTTGTCGGGCCACTCTGTCGTTGTGGCCACTTCCACACTATGTCGTTGTGCCACTCTGTGGCCTCAAAATTCTACTACTGCTGCTGCCACTTACACACTCTTTCATTGTGCCACTCTGTGGCCTCCAAATTCTACTGCTGCTGCCACTTCCACACACACTGTCATTGCGCCACTCTGTGGCCTCAAAATTCTACTGCTGCTGCCACTTCCACACTCTGTCATTGTGCCACTCTGTGGCCTCGAAATTCTAATACTACTGCTGCCACTTGCACACTGTGCAGGTCAAACTTGACAATGGTTGACACTTGTTCTACATCAATTCCTCGGGCATAGACATTAGTGGTCATGAGAACTTTTCCCTTCCTTTCTCTGTCGTCTTACCCCTCTTTCACACCTTCTACAGTCACAGGCAGGTCAAATTTAAAAACGGTTTACACTTGGTCTACGTCAATTCCTCGGGCACAGACATTAGTGGTCATGAGAACTTTTTCCTTCCCATCTCTGTCGTCGTACCACTCTGGCCTCATAATTCTACTACTGCTGCTTCCACTTCCATACTGTCGTTGCGCCACTCTGTGGCCTCAAAATTCTACTACTGCTGCTGCCACTTCCACACTCTGTCATTGTGCCACAGAGTAGGAACACTGTGTTCTCCTGATGCTACAGCTGCTGTCACTGCCTCCTCTACACTGTCATCGTAGCACTCTGTGCTCTCTAGATGCTTAAAGGGTTATTCTCATTTTAGACAATGGGGGCATATCGCTAGGATATGCCCCCATTGTCTTATAGGTGCGGGTCCCACCGCTGGGACCCGCACCTATATCGAGAACGGAGCCCCCGAAGTAAATGAGGGCGCACTGCGCATGCGCAGCCGCCCTCCATTCATTTCTATGGGGCCGCCGAAAATAGCCGAGCGCTGGCTCGGCTACTTCCGTCGGCTCCATAGAAATGAATGGGAGCCGACCGCGCATGCACGGCCCGGCTCCCATTCATTCCTATGAGCGGCGCGGGGAGCTGCGCCTGGTGGTGGCCGGACCCCCGGAAACCTGGGGTCCTCCAGGCGCAGCGCTCCCCGCTCCGTTCTGGCTATAGGTGCGGGTCCCACCGCTGGGACCCGCACCTATAAGACAATGGGGGCATATCCTAGCGATATGCCCCCATTGTCTAAGATGAGAATACCCCTTTAAGCTGCTGTCACTGTCTCCTATACACTGTCGTTGTGCCACTCTGTGGTCTCCTGATGCTGCTTTTACTGCCATCTCCACACTGTCTGGGAGGAAGGGGCTCTGCTTGTTTAAGCGTGTAATAGAACAGGTTCTGTAAGAAATATATGTGGAATCAGTGAATTAGTGTAAAAGGAGTGCGCTCTTTGGCGTTCTAGTTAGATCTTGGGCCTCTGCACAGTTCTTTATAGCTGGCGCTAACATTGACCTGTAAGGCTGAGTTCAGATTTTAGTTATTTGGTGAGTTTTGGCCCCATAACTGCCCAAATACGTAAAGTGTGCAGCGATTCTAAGAGCGACACCTGTTATCTGCATGTCATACTGGCTTACAGTATTGTTTCACTACCACAGCAGACTCCGGAAGTAGCCGTTTTTTAACGCTATTTACCACGAATTTATTCGGACCAAATTGAATCGTTTCGGAAAATTTGGCGAACCAACCAAATTAAATTTTTGAAAAATTTGCTCATCTCTAGTTATGATCCTTATATTAAACTTTCCAAAGATTTATTTTGATATAGGATTGAACTCAAGATAAATCCACCACCATCTTGTCTAGAGATTGATTTTGAATGTTACTTTACGTTACATGACACTGCATCTACCTTTTCCATCAAGAAGCAAGAAATAAGAATCCAGTGTTTAAATTTACGTTTTATTGGAAAGTAAAATAATTGAATTCAGATTGTTAAGAACTTTTACTACAATACCGAGTCTATGCACAATTAGTGGAAGTGAATGGATTAATTAAAACTGAAATTTCACAAACCTGTCATGCTGTTAATTGGGATGGGGGGGTGATCATTATCAATATTTTAACGGGATAAATGAGTGTTTAAACAATCTTCACTTGCTTGAACAATCTTTTCTTTGACATTCAGCAGTTTTATGACACAAGATAATCTATTGCAGGCAGGTTTTACTTTTGGGTCATGTTGGTCTTTGTACTTAGGAAGTGATTTCTACAGGTAGTCTGGAATTCACATACCCTACAGATGTTTCCTGTCTAGGGCTAATAACCTTTCTATTTAAAGCTGCACTTCCTCTTTTCCTAAGGGAGGTCTTCTATCTTGAATATAACTAGGTGACCTCTGTAACTGTAGAGTTCAGCTTCTTATGGTAAAAAGCTATTAATTGGTGTAATAACAGCATTCAGCTTGGTTAACCAGCCACAGCTACAGAGATGGTTAGAACTGAGAACTAAGTTTTGTCATATATTTATTGTATTTTGTAGATTGTCAGTGGTTCACATGTTGGTAAGCAACTGAATTATATTGAGAAAATATTATGTAATACATCAAATAATATGAATAATGAAGGTAGTTTACCCTGGATAGCATAGTTGCCACTTTAGAATCTTTCAGTGCCTGTTGTAGGGGGTTGTGTTCCAGTTCTCTGCCTAGTGCCTAATTAGTAACGACATTGTGCAGGACAGTCTCTACTTTCAGTAGTGGTGGTTCCAGCCGTTGAAGCTACCATCAACTAATGATCGTATATTTCTCACTGTGGGCTTAAACAAACTGTTCCAATGTATTCCAGTTCTGTGCTTTGGTTATATTTTGTTTGGCTGCTTCTGTTTGTGACCTGGCTTGTTTTTTTCTGTCCACTTCAAGCTGTGACACTGTCCATGTCTACTGTATTATCTGAACATCCAGCTATGACCTCTTCCATATGACTATGATGTCTATGAATTTACTACATCCTGGTGTCATCAGCTTATGTCATATCAGTTGCTACAAACAGAGACTAGAACTAAAGCCTTTATAGTCGTTAACCCCTTAAAAAACACCTGTCTGTATGATCAACTCTATTAAACCAAGAATATTGTCTGGTAGGGTTGATAATGCTGAGTAAAAATGCCTTATTCATAAATCTTCATTGCCAGATTCTCAAGAAATGTCAGTGTATATTAATATACAAATAACCTTCTTGGACCACTGAGGGGCTGCCCATAGCCTTCAAACTACCAGTTTTTAATCAACCCACAGTTATGACCACTCCCCACTTTCCCTGGATATTGAGTATCTGAGGAAGGGGCAGATCCCTGAAAAGATACCTTTGGATTTTATTATTTATCGTTTTACATGAATAAAAGGAATAATGTTTGGAAAGCACTGGTCCAGACATCTCATCTTTACATCACAAATCAAAAGTGGTAATTTGTTTCATCTGATTTATTAAAAGGCGCACGCTATTTTCAAAATGTGTCTTTTGTAACACTTACAACATTTTTATGCCACAAAACTGGCATAGCAGACTTGATGAATGTACCTTTAACTATTTGACTATGATGTTAAAAGGTGTGTCATTAGAAAGTCACCTATTGTTTAAATCATATCTTTATGTTAAACGCATTTTTAAAGAATTGTTGATGTTATTTTTAATATTCCATATCAATATCTATATTTTAAAAAATACTAAAATCCTATAGTTTTCACACTGGCTCCTAAGCCTAATAATAGGCAACACTTCTTTCTCTTTACAGATCATTTTATTACAGTTAAATACTTATCATTACAGGTAGGAATAGAATGACACATATTAACTATGTATATAGATAACACCGGATTCTCCATTCACAACAAGTGATTGTCAAAGGTTATCTGCTCCTTCTTGACCTCTGCACAGGTCATAGAGCATGCCTAAAAAATTATCCCATTGAAGTAAATGATTCCCCTCTAGTCCATTGTGTTTATGGCCCATGGTGGCTGTTGTAAAGTAGCCACCATGGGTCAAAGACCATGGTGTCTAACAGCTATTGACTTCTGTTAACAGCTCAGGCTAGATGGCTTCCCCTATAATCATATTCAAGAAACAGAATAAAAAATCTACAATTAGAAAATGATGTTAACAGTTCGGGCAAGATGGCTTCCCCGTAATCATATTCAAGAAACAGAATAAAAAATCTACAATCAGAAAATAACAGATTAATTACAAAAAAGGATATGGATAATTATCTGTTTTTTGCTAGCAGAAAAAATTTTGATGACACATTCCGTTTAATCACCAGAGCGCTGGAGAGTAAGTGTTATAATAGGAGCATATGCAAGAAAATCCTCTCATAGTTGGCGTATTAATATAATTTTTTTTCCAGCCCTTAAAATTAGTATAGACAAAAAGTGGAGATAGTTGCCAACCAGTTACAAATGTATTCTAATCTATGATAGAAAAATAGAGCCATGCTCTGCTTAGTTCCTAAGTCATTAATTGGTTTAAGGATCGGTTATATTATTATCCTTGCTGTATCTTTTCTATTTGTAAGCTTTATTGTGTCTGTTCTCAAGTTATCTTCAAGTTCTCAGATTTTAAGCTTTTGGTTTGAAGCCAAATATTTTCTCCTGCTTTGCTTTTATCTTCTTGTCTCTCCTGCCTAGTCTATGACGTTGTGTTTTTTCCCGTTTACTTGTATTATGTCATTGCTAAAATCCAGTCCATTGAAATGTGAAAACCACCAAGGAGTGCTAAGATAAAATTATGTCAGCCCTATGTACAAGTTGTAGATTATATTGAAATAAATAAAATAAAAATGAGTATTTTATTAGAAATGTTTCCACAAAGATCTGTAGAATTACAAAGTATTTGCATTGACATAAATCAATTTCATTTAAGATCATTGCTATCTCTGTACAAAAATGTAAGATCTAGTAAAAACATTGTATAATTTAATTTCAACCTATAAAAATGTTATTAAAAAGTTATCATGTATAACAAAATTCTCAGAGTGGTAAGCACTGTTGCCCTTAGAGCATCGGTTGCAAATGCAACCAAAGACAGTTTCTTTATTCTATATTCCAGTAAGGTTTTTCTGAATACTGTAGTTTTATCCTATATCCTATACCTCGAATAGTGATTGATTCAACCTCTTATCTACTGCATGAACTTGATGGACATATATCTTTGTTACTATGTATGTAACCATATGAAGAACAGAAAATACTACAATAAATAGCTGTTAATCCAGTGGGTGTGGACCCACTGTGCCACTGACCGGCTATAGTTTGGAGGGGGGTGACTAAGTGACTACCTGGTCTTCACTAGAGCCCCTGATGGTGAGGAAAGGCTTGGGTCATTAGGGTAGTCACCAGGTGCCACTCCTGAGCAGTCCCCAAGTCAGTGGCATCTGACCAGGGGTCAGAGATACCAGTGCAAAGCAGCAAGGGGAATGACTCAGTCAGGAAGTCCGGGGTCAGGGCAGGTAGTGATCAAGAAAAGTCCATAAATTAAGTCCAAGGTCAGAGGCAGGTGGCAATCAAGCAAAATCCATTGAATCAAGAAGCAGGGTCCAGTACACAGAAAAGCTACTAAACTACAAAACACCTTCACACAAGAAACTAGACAAGCTAGTTACCAAGATTGCTCAGGCACCTTCCTAATCCAGGAAGTGGCCTTAAAAAAACTTCCTGCAACTCAGTCATAGGCTGGGCAGATAGAGGGCGTGTATGTGCTACCTCAAAAGAGAGGAAAGACACACTTGTGCATGCCCTAACAACAGTACAAGACTAAAGCAGGAAGTAAACTCTGGCATGATGCACTGCAGCAGGAGGGAATTAGGGAGCCCAGCACCTGTGCCCACATGTAGGACCAGCAGTGAAGGCACGAAGCGCTGGGCTTGAAGATCCAGCACAAAATCGCATGCGGTGCATGATGACATCATCACGCTAGCCGGCGTGGGGTCAGCATATGTCAGCGTGTGCAAGATTATATGCAGGAACTTCAAGCAAGATGGCAATGACGGCCTCTTCGCACTCAAACAGATGAAGTAAGTATATATTTTAAAATTTTTACCGCCATTTCAAGGGAAAACCTATTCGGTACCACGAATCTCGAGGAAATTTGGCTTTGCTGCAAATTGAATTTTTCCTGAAATTCGGATTGAAGTCTACTTCGATTCGCTCAACACTACACAATGGCTAAAGTTGTACATGAGCTGCAATAGAGGCCAGCAGCCCCAAACCATACTGCAGTTCTTGTGCCTATTAGCACCACTCTGTGCTACAGTACTCTTAGAGATACATTAAATAAATGAGGCTCTACAGTATTGGGTTAACCTAACCCAATTATGGTCTTTGGTAACAGACGCAGCACACTTTTCATCTCCCTAAACATTTGCAACCCCTTTGTAATTGAATTAATGGTGTTCTTTAAAATTTGGGTGGTTAGTACCAATAAATCATTTCCAATTTGCCACTAGACAGATGATGATGATGTACGTGCATGAAAAATGATGGCCATAATATTCTACTTCTAAGGCTTCATTCATGTTTTTTGTCGATCCGTCTGCATGGTCTGCAAATTATAGACCATGTCCTATTCATATCTATATTGCAGACAAAAATAGCCCTTCCTATTGATGGGAGAGGGAAAAATACAGAGCAAATATGAAAGGTATCTGTATTTAACAGATCCATTGTTTGTGATCCAACATATGGACATGGTCATGTGCACGAAGCCTTAGTATTACTACTTTCTGTTGTTCACAAGTGTGACCTAAGCTACATTTACTATATAAATAGGCCTTTTACTTAAAAATTATAAAATTGTTTAGTCATTATGGAACAATCATCTGGTTTGACATCGCCTGCAGCCAATCCCTTAAAAATTGCATCATGCGACCATTTGTCATGACATAAGGGGAGACAGTCACCCGTGATGGGCTGCAGGCAATGTCAAACTGGATATTTTCATTGAGGGAGCCCAGTGGAGTATCACAGGCTGGGAAAAAAAGGAACAGGGAGCCAGCACAGGGAAGCAGGTAAGTAAGCTTCACTATATAGGTCCAGCCAAGTAGGGGGATTCCGAACCCTACCCCACACCCCATTCTTGCGTAACCCATTTAAGCCTATATTCTTTCTATCTACAAGGTTGAACATATACGACTAAATTTCTTGAGCTTGCAATCATACTTTAAATACGGTGTATACACATAAGAGTAAGATATGCGAGTCTCCAACAACATCTGTCATGACATTGTATGAAATCTTCTTACGAACCTTTGCAATAGAATTAATAAAATTCCACGCATCAGAGCCAAATTCATCTCGGCCAACATATGTAATTTCACAAGTACATTAAGGCACATTTCCGAGGCTTTGTACATTTAATATTTACTGTTGGGCACATAAATAATTAAACCATTCTCAGACATGCCACAAAAATGTTTCATAGCAATTAAATGAAGAGGTCTACATTTGAAAAGTATGCATGATCAATTCCAGATTTTAAATTTCAATGCTTGAGGTGCATTAAAGATCATGGGCAGTGTGGTATTTTAGGAAATCATCAGCCAACTCCTCAGATCTAAAACATATGACAAAACCACAAGCCACATATTATGAGATCTGAAAGCTGTAACATGAGTGACCTAATTTATTCCATGTGGGTTTTCCTGTTTGATGTTCTTAGGCTCATTCTACGTGATGTGAACGCACAAATAATAAAAGTCTGTGGTAAGGTTTCCCCCTAGGGAATTATTTTAACCATATTTTGAATAGTAATTTTAGGACACAAATTGGATTTCTTATGATTTAACTAAATTCTTTTCCAAAGGCAAGTAGTTACAGTAGTTGAAAGTTCTAGTTTCAGAGCAAATAATGCCTTGATTACATTCCACATCTTTTTCTAGCACAAGGATGAGATATAACTGCGCCCATCTTAGAGCCGAAAAGCAAAAAAGACGAAAATTGCCACTTGTCTTCAACAATGATTTCTTTTTCAACTTAATGTTAAATATATTTTGCATATGTCCACCATTTTATGTGTTGTGTTAACATGTTCAATAATACTTCAAAAAAACTTGAGGCATGGTAATGGTATTTTTTAGCAGTTGTGCACTCTTTCATATCCGTTTTAGATACTTTACATTTGTGAAGCAGGTGAGGCATACTGTATCACTTGTAGGTAGGGACAGGCAAGGACAGTGAGTTCTAATATAGAACCCAGCCTGCTTTCCCTACCCACTTGCAGTGTAAGCCCTAATTAGCAGAACCCCAACTGAACGACGGTCTCTACTCTAAATAAATGCAAAGACGAACAGACCCCAACAGACAATAAACACAAAAACAGAGTCATATGGCAATGGGTCAGAACCAGACAGCTATGCAGTAGTAAACAAGAGACAGAGAGTTGTCAGAAGACAAGCTGAGATCGCTGGACCAAACAAGATTATCACTGGCACTCATGTATGGCCATTGACTTGGTGCTCCATTGGTCAGAAACACTAGCACACAGTAATAGAGCAGCTGAGCAATCAACCCACTGTTAATCTCCCCAGCAAACGCCCACTGCAGGGAGAAACAGAGCATTGCATGCTGTTATTAAGGATGCAGTTGTGTCACCAGGGGGCGTGGCTTAGCAACACGTCTCTCTGGACATGGGCATGCAAAGGCTGAGGATCGCACTGCTGGAGCTCGGAAAGGTAAGTTTATTACACATACATGATGGTGCTAAGTTAATAGCATGTAATAATTGTTTTTATCTATTGGTAAAATAATGTGTGTCTAAGAATCTCTTAAGGGGGGTTTCCAGAATAACTATGGTTTTTAATACATATGTTCTTGTAGCTGCTTACTAGAGATGAGCGAGCATACTCATCCGAGCTTGGTGCTCGTTCGAGTATTAGGGTACTCGTAAGTGCTCGCTGTTCGGACGAGTATCTCGCCATACTCGAGGAAATGGCAACTTCCACATCGTGCTTTTTGGCGCCTATAAACACAGCCAATCACAAGCCAGGAGACTCTACGGTACACCCAGCATCACGTGGGGCCCTTACATGTCGATAGCAGGGGTTGGCTGGCCTGATCAGGTGACCCTGGAATATACTACTGACTGGCCGCGGTGCTCGGCTCAGATGCCGTCTGGATGTCGTTAGGGATAGAGCTGCTGCCTTTCAGGGACAGTGTTAGGGCCTGCATTTAGTTCTCTGTTAGGCAGGAATCACCCACAAAGAACCCAACAGCCCTTCTAAGGGCTAGAAGAAATTTTTTTTTTGTCTCCTGGCTTGGCTGGCTGGCTGGCACTAGTAGTGCAGCTATCGCCATATATAACCCTGTTTTTTTTTTTTATTGTTCTATCTCAGTGATACAAATCCATTGCACACAGCAGTGTGGAACCATTCTATGTGTCACAGTTCAGCACACTCACTCCAATCCATATATACTGTCCAGGTGACACTTTCTGTACGTCACAGAATACAACCAAGTCATTTGCTACCAATAACGTATACAGCTTGATCCAAAAAACTCTCTGTGCGACATTAGTCTGGGTCGCAGTCTAAATAGACACCGTTAACAGGGTGTCAGTCAGTTCTACGATAGTTTCTGCACGTCACGTTCACAAAAAAACAAAATATAAAAATAAAATTAGTTTTTTAGTTGTTTTAGCTCAGTGATACAAATCCATTTTACTCAGCTGCGTGTAACCTTTCTGTGTGTCACAGTTCAGCACACTCGCTCCAATCCGTATATACTGTCCAGGTGACACTTTCTGTACGTCACAGAATACAACCAAGTCATTTGCTACCAATAACATCTACAGCTTGATCCAAAAAACTCTCTGTGCGACATTTGTCTGGGTCGCAGTCTAAATAGACACCGTTAACAGCGTGTGAGTTAGGTCTCCGATAGTTCCTGCACGTCACGTTTCCGAAAAAAACAAAATTTTAAAAAAAATATAAAAAACAAAATATAAAAAAAAAATATAAAAAACAAAATATAAAAATAAAATTAGTTTTTTAGTTGTTTTAGCTCAGTGATACAAATCCATTTTACTCAGCTGCGTGTAACCTTTCTGTGTCTCACAGTTCAGCACACTCGCTCCAATCCGTATATACTGTCCAGGTGACACTTTCTGTACGTCACAGAATACAACCAAGTCATTTGCTACCAATAACATCTACAGCTTGTTCCAAAAAACTCTCTGTGCGACATTTGTCTGGGTCGCAGTCTAAATAGACACCGTTAACAGGGTGTGAGTTAGGTCTCCGATAGTTCCTGCACGTCACGTTTCAAAAAAAAAACAAAATTTAAAAAAAAATATAAAAAACAAAATATAAAAAAAAATTAGTTTTTTAGTTGTTTTAGCTCAGTGATACAAATCCATTTTACTTAGCTGCGTGTAACCTTTCTGTGTGTCACAGTTCAGCACACTCGCTCCAATCCGTATATACTGTCCAGGTGACACTTTCTGTACGTCACTTAATTCAACCAGACTGAACAAGTTTGTGGGTTTCAGTACACCAGGCCCGTTTAATTTTTTTTTTTATATCATACACTTATATACAAAAAATGTTGAACCCCAGGGCTAAGGGTCGAGGACGAGGGCGTGGGCGTGGGCATTCAATTACTGCAGGGGGCAGAGGCTGTGGTCCTGGGCAGGGTGAGACAGTACCTGCTGATAAGGGAGCTGTGGAACGCCGCAGAGCTACACTCCCTAGCTTCATGTCTCAACTTACAGGGACACGTGGTAAAGGACTGTTGAAACCACAACAGTGCGAACAGCTGATGTCGTGGATTGCGGACAATGCTTCAAGTAATTTGTCCACCAGTCAGTCTTCCACGCAGTCCACCCACGTTACCCAAGGGAGCACTCCTATGGCTCCTCCACCTCAACCTCATATCCCCCAGTCTGCCCCCTCCCAGGAAACTTTGGAATGCGATCCGGCATACTCTCAGGAACTGTTTTCTGGACCCTTCCCAGAGTCACAAACCACTTCTCAGGTTGCTGCTGACCTCGTTCCCGATGCCCAAGTTTTCCAACTGTCGCAGTCTGTGGGTGATGATGATGATGATGACAATGTTGAGTTAGTGTAAGAAGTTTGTAAAGAGGTGTCGGACGATGAGGAGACATGGTTGTCAGACAGTGGTGAAGTTGTTGTTAGGGGAGGAATTCCGAGGGGGGAGCAGAATGAGGAATCGGAGGATAACGAGGTGACTGACCCAAGCTGGGTTGATATGTCGAGTGAAGACAGTGCTTCTGAGGCGAAGGCGAGTGCTGCACCAGAACAGGTTGTAAGAGGCAGTGGTGTGGCCAGAGGGAGAAGCAGGGCCAGAGCTGGTGCATCAGCAGCAACTGTTTCACGTAGTGAAGCTCCCGTGGCGAGGCCTAGATGTTCGCAAGTCTGGAGGTTCTTTAAGGAAAGTAAGGATGACCGACGGACTGTGGTGTGCAACCTGTGCCACACCAGGATCAGCAGGGGTGCCACCACTACTAGCCTAACCACCACCAGCATGCGCAGGCATATGAGTGCTAAACACCCCACTCAATGGAACCAAGGCCGTTCACCACCTCCTGCGGGTCACACCACTGCTCCTTCCCCTGTGTCACTCGCTGCCTCTGCTAGTCAACCCCCTGCGTCACTCACTGCCTCTGCTAGTCAACCCCCTGCCCAGGACCCCGGCACGAGCGCCTCCCGCCGGAAAACCACACCTTCGGGCGCGGCGCCTTCAGTCGGTAGCTCTAGGCGCAGCAGCAATGCCGTGGGTAAGCGCCAGCAGGCGGTGCTCAAACTGCTGAGCTTAGGTGACAAAAGGCACACTGCCCAAGAGCTGTTACAGGGCATCACGGCGCAGACCGATGTGTGGCTGGCACCGCTGAACCTCAAGCCAGGCATGGTTGTGTGTGACAACGGGCGTAACCTGGTGGCGGCTCTGCAATTCGGCAGACTGACACATGTGCCATGCCTGGCCCACGTGTTCAATCTAATAGTTCAGCGGTTCCTCAAAACATACCCCAATCTGTCTGATTTGCTCACCAAGGTGCGCCGCATCTGTGCGCATTTCCGCAAGTCGACCACAGATGCTGCCACTCTCAGGGCAGCGCAGCGCCGCCTACAACTGCCCGCTCACCGACTGTTGTGCGACGTGCCCACGAGATGGAATTCCACATTAAACATGTTATCCAGAGTTTACCAGCAGCGCAGAGCGATTGTAGACTGCCAGATGTCATCTTCCACCAGAACTGGTAGTCAGGTCTCTCAGATTCCTCAAGTCTACAATGAGGAGTGGACGTGGATGTCTGATATCTGCCAGGTGTTGAGCAACTTTGAGGAGTCAACACAGATGGTCAGCGGCGATGCCGCCATTATCAGCCTCACCATCCCGCTGCTTTGCCTGTTGAAAAACTCACTGCTCAGCATCAAGTCGGATGCTTTGCGCTTGTCACAAGAGACGGTGGAGGAAGATACGTCGCTTGATAGCCAGAGCACCCTCCGGTCTGTTTCTCAGCGCGTATTGGAGGAGGGGGATGAGGATGAGGAGGAAGAGGAGGAGAATGTCGGCGAGACAGTAGAGGGTACCAGTGCTCAGTCCTTTACTCTTGAGCGTGTATGGGCTGAAGAGGAGGACGAAATGGAGAGTCAGGTCAGTGAGGAGAGGGAATTCTTGCGTGTTGGGACTCTGGCGCACATGGCAGACTTCATGTTAGGCTGCCTATCCCGTGACCCTCGCGTTAGAAGAATTTTTTCAAATACCGATTACTGGGTGTTAACTCTCCTGGACCCACGGTACAAGCAGAACCTTTCCACTCTCATCCCTGCAGAGGAAAGGAGTATGAGAGTGAATAGATATCAAAAGGCCCTGGTTCACAAGCTGAAACAATTCTTCCCATCTGACGCCACTAGCGGCAGAGGGCATGGTTCTGTGGGCCAAGTAGCGGGGGAGAGGAGGCGAGCAGGCAGCTTGTCCAGCACTGGCAGGGGAACGCTCTCCAAGGCCTTTGCCACTTTTATGTCACCCCAGCAAGACACTGTCACCTGTCCCCAGTCTAGGCAGAGTAGGGGGGAGCTGTACAGAAAGATGGTGAGGGAGTACCTAGCTGACTATACTAACGTCCGTAGCGATCACTCTGCTCCATACAACTACTGGGTTTCAAAGCTGGACACGTGGCCTGAACTGGCGTTGTACGCCTTGGAGGTGCTGGCCTGCCCTGCCGCTAGCGTGCTGTCAGAGCGGGTATTCAGTGCAGCTGGTGGCGTCATCACCGATAAGCGTACACTCCTGTCAACTGACAGCGCTGACAGGCTGACGCTTATTAAAATGAACAAAGCCTGGATTTCACCGGAATTCAAATCTCCTCCGGGGGAAAGCAGCTAAAGATTATCATTACTTATGTATCCGATTACTCTTCTCTACTCCTACTCCTCCTCCTCCATGTCATCTTTGCCTAACGCTGACCAAAAAAAACGCCATTTTTTAGAGTTCCAACTGGCACTCTTACCACAATTTTTCAGGAGGGCCCCCTACAGGCCCTCTATTCAAACAATTTTTCCAGAGGTCCACCTACAGGCTCTCTCTCCAAAAATTTTTTCTGGAGGTCCACCTACAGGCCCTTTCTCCAATTCCAGTTTCCAGTTTTATTTGCGCAAACTTTTACTGCGTAAATTATTATTTTTGGGATAGGTGTGAAAAATAATATTACTTGCGTATCTATATTGCCAACATTGGATACGGTAGCAAGTGGAAGACCAAACACATGATGCCCACAGGGTTCCGCAAATTCCTGGTCCACCCGCAAATTCCTGGTCCACAATGTCAAGGAGGTCGAGGTTCTGTTGATGAGCAACAAGTCCTTCTGTACTGAAATCGCCCACAACGTCTCCATCTAAGAAACTAAAGACCATTGTGGAGAGAGCGGCACAGCTCGCCATCAAAGTGACGAACCCCAACGCCAGACTGCGCAGAGAAGATAACGAATAAATATCTCTGTGGTTATTTTTGCTAAATAAAAGTTAAATAAACACCAAAAAAAATTGATCTGTTCCTGTGCCTGATCCACTCAAGTTGAATCTGTCCCATCATGAGAAATTCCCCCCCAAGGAGTCCCCACTGTAACTTGCTTCCCATACAACTACCTCACCCCCCGACACCTGTGTCTCGCCATTGTCCACCACCTCCTCAGACAACACTGGTAAATCCCCACTGTCAGCACACGGAAACAGCAAAAGGTCTTGCGAATTGGGGCAGAGAATGTTCTGGGCTAGCACATCAGAGAAGGGGTGACTATGGGGTTCCAGGGAGTACGTGACCACATGCAATCACCATCTAAAAAGTCATGCCACACTTGATCAATCTCATAATTTACGACTGTACCGGTTGATGCTAAATTTTTAAGTTGGGGTCCTGTGTCGTCATTCTAACTCCATCCGGCTGTTGTCACCACCACACACGCTAGCCCAGGGGGCACTCCTCTGGCTCTTCCAGCTCAACCCCCTTCCCCCCAGACTGCCCCCCCACCTACAGGCCCTCTCTCCAAACAAATCACGTCTTTGTCCTATCTTTCTCTCTCTCCAAACCATTTTTCCGGATAGCTGCCATATACGGTTTTAAACTGAGTAGTATACATACCACACTTGATCAATCTCATAATTTACGACTATACCGGTTGATGCTAAATTTTTAAGTTGGGGTCCTGCGTCGTCATTCTAAATCCATCCGGCTGTTATCACCACCACACACGCTAGCCCAGGGGGCACTCCTCTGGCTCTTCCAGCGAAACCTCCTTCCCCCCACCTACAGGCCCTCTCTCCAAACAATTTACCCGGATAGGCGACGTATTAGATATTGTACTGATGTTTTTTTTTTGTTCTTCTTTTAATTGCCTCCTGACCTGTGATAGGCAGAGCATGGACACGTCCCCTTAGCTGCAGTGGGAAAGACTCCCCTGGCCAGAGCAAGCTCTTTTTCCGTTTTCCGTGTTCGAAAAATCCATTAAATATAGGGTCCCAAGAGAGGGGACGTATACGTTATTAAACTGAGAAGAATCGATACCATACCGGTTGATGCAACAGTTTTTCAAAATCCATTCTGGCTGTTGTCACCACCACACACGCTAGCCCAGGGGGCACTCCTCTGGCTCTTCCAGCGAAACCTCCTTCCCCCCCACCTACAGGCCCTCTCTCCAAACAATTTACCCGGGTAGGGGACGTATTAGATATTGTACCGATTTTTTTTTAGATCTTCTTTTAATTGCCTCCTGCGATAGACGGGAATCGAACCCGGGTCAACTGCTTGGGAACCAGCTATGCTCACCACTTTACCACCAACAGCCACAGCAACTGATAAGAACAGATACTAAACTTGATGTCAGCTGCAGTGCCAGCATGAGCAGTGGTGTCACCTGCAGGCGGTGATGGACCTTCGTTGCACCTAGTTGGGTGCTTCCCTAACATGTGATGGGTATTTGCCTCGCCTTTCTTGGTCTGGGTGAGCACAATTGCCATGAGGGTAGCCACCAGGCTGTTGCCTGAGAATTTGGGTTAATGGTGGGATTAGGCAGCCTCAGAGGCATCCATGCATGCTGCCCCTGCTGTTTCCTGTCCATTTCCGTGGTGTTTCCATCATTTTCTGAGGTTTTCAGGTTTTCACCCAGCCTTCCCTAGGCAGAGCCTTGGTCCCCTGCAAAAATGCTCGAGTCTCCCATTGACTTCAATGGGGTTCGTTATTCGAAACGAGCACCCGAGCATCGGGAAAAGTTCTACTTGAATAACGAGCACCCGAGCATTTTAGTGCTCGCTCATCTCTACTGCTTACCTCATGTACATCTTCTCCATACTTTTTTTTTTTTTTAGACTCTTCTGACCTGTTTTCTTTATGTAAACAAATCACTCTGGTTGGTTTATATCCCATATGTAGCACATCCTGTTGCTGTATCCAACCAAATCCATGATACACTTCTACTTCTCTGCCACAGCTCTAGCACATCCCCTAACAATGCCCAGCTAGTTTATAGCTCCTTCCACCCTACTAGTGAAATAGACAGTCTCCTTTTTGTGCCCCTATTGATATGCCCATGGACATGACCTCAAAAGAAATATGAAATAGTTGCAAGGACGTGGCCATGTGATCACAGCCCAGACCAGAAGATAGGAGCAATAAAGGAAAAAGGAACACAAAATTACAGCTACCTTCATAAATGATGATTTTAAAGGATGCCGATGCAAACTGGAGAACTCCTTAAAGTCTTAGAATGTCCTTCAAAATGTCACCTGAATTGAACTATTTGACAAATATACCTTTTAGCCCTGTGAAATCTTGTACTTCTCTTATTTTATTATGTGTAACATGCTGTTGCTATGACAGAGGTTTCTTTTTAGTTTTAAGCATGTCCTACCTAAACTTACATGTAGCATATGTGAAGCATCCTTGTAGAGATTTAGAGATTTTATTGGAGACAAGATTATATCCTATACATATTCTTCTTAATTAATGATGTTTGCTGTACGTATGAATATTTTTAGAAACAATGTGTGCACCTGAAATGTTAAAAATCTGTGTTATCCCCAGGAGTAGAGATGAGCGAATCATCCAAAATTCGCTTTGCTGAATGTTCGTCGAATTTTTAAAAAGATTCGTACTTCATACGGCCGAAGCTGCGTACAAATCATACGTCATTATGTAGTGTTCTGCCAACATTCACGCACTAATAACGAACATACAATTATTAAAGGTACGCTACTTATTAGAGATGAGCGAGTAGTATTCGACCGAGCCGGTATTCGATCGAATACTACGCTATTCGTCATACTCGATTTCGATCGAGTATAACGGCGATGACGCACTTAAAATTCGTTTCCCCTCCCACCTTCCCTGGCGCTTTTTTTACACCAATCACTATGCAGGGGGGGTATGACAGGTCCTCGGAGCACGCTGGCATCGCGAGAACGGCGTCTACATGCATTGGCTGGAAAAACCATGTGACCTCGAATCATAAAAACTCAGCTCTTCCTGCTCGTTCACATATGCTGCATGAACGTAGTCAGGGACAGAGGCCCGAGCAGGGAGAGACAGGCTTTAGCTGTATAAAAGTCAGGCAGGACCCCAAAAGTATATAACAGAAGCTCAGAATATCACATTTACCACCATATATACCGGCTATCAGCGGACAGGAGAGTGATTGACAGCCCTTATCAGGGCTACTATACTGCACGGTATATAGCTTATTCTAACTATATACACTCTGCACAGAACGGCTGCTTTATTGAGGCATAGCTGCTGGAGTAGGGACAGAGAGAGGCATTAGTGGTGTATTAGCACCTATATACAAAACTATATTTGGCACTACTGTTGTGCGTTCTGTGTGCCAACAAAACCCTGTTATATACCTGGTGTGTATACGCACCATTTGACCTTCTGGCAGTATACGGCTGTATACGCCAAGTATTTTTCTAAAAAATAAAGTATATTTGGCACCACTGTTGTGCGTTCTGTGTGCCAGCAAAACCCTGTTATATACCTGGTGTGTATACGCACCATTTGACCTTCTGGCAGTATACGGCTGTATACGCCAAGTATTTTTCTAAAAAATAAAATATATTTGGCACCACTGTTGTGCGTTCTGTGTGCCAGCAAAACCCTGTTATATACCTGGTGTGTATACGCACCATTTGACCTTCTGGCAGTATACGGCTGTATATGCCAAGTATTTTTCTAAAAAATAAAGTATATTTGGCACCACTGTTGTGCGTTCTGTGTGCCAGCAAAACCCTGTTAATATACCTGGTGCGTATAGGCATCTATTGACCTTCTGGCAGTATACGGCTGTATAGCCAAGTGTTCTCCTAAAAAATAAAGTATATTTGGCACCACTGTTGTGCGTTCTGTGTGCCAGGAAAACCCTGTTAATATACCTGGTGCGTATAGGCATCTATTGACCTTCTGGCAGTATACGGCTGTATACGCCAAGTGTCTCCTAAAAAATAAAGTATATTTGGCACCACTGTTGTGCGTTCTGTGTGCCATCAAAACTCTGTTAATATACCTGGTGCGTATAGGCATCTATTGACCTTCTGGCAGTATACGGCTGTATACGCCAAGTGTTTAATAAAAAAAGTATATTTGGCACCACTGTTGTGCATTCTGTGTGCCAGCAAAACCCTGTTAATATACCTGGTGCGTATAGGCATCTATTGACCTTCTGGCAGTATACGGCTGTATAGCCACGTGTTCTCCTAAAATATTAAGTATATTTGGCACCACTGTTGTGCGTTCTGTGTGCCATCAAAACTCTGTTAATATACCTGGTGCGTATAGGCATCTATTGACCTTCTGGCAGTATACGGCTGTATATGCCAAGTGTTTAAAAAAAAAAAAAAGTATATTTGGCACCACTGTTGTGCACCACTGTTGTGCCTTGGGCCTTGTCTTGGGCCTTAATACAATTTTTAAGAGGTCTCAGCTTTTGGGCCTTAATACAATTTTTAAGAGGTCTCAGCTCTTGGGCCTTAATACAATTTTTAAGAGGTCTCAGCTCTTGGGCCTTAAAACAATTTTTAAGAGGTCTCACCTCTTGGGCCTTAATACAATTTTTAAGAGGTCTCACCTCTTGGGCCTTAATACAATTTTTAAGAGGTCTCAGCTCTTGGGCCTTAATACAATTTTTAAGAGGTCTCAGCTCTTGGGCCTCCACACAATTTTTAAGAGGTCTCACCTCTTGGGCCTCCACATAATTTTTTCGAGGGCTCACCTCAAGGGCCTCCATATAATTTTTTCAAGGTCTCACCTCAAGCTAACTTTGCGCACTCATTAAAATATCTTCACAACAAGGACCTAAGAGCCCTCGATGGGAGAGCTTTGTGTGGGGGCCTGTTATAGGGAAGAGATGCGGCCCTGCGGGCTCTAGCCTGCCTTCTCCATAAGCCTCTGGCCACCCCATGGCCTCTTCCTGCCTTTTGCGGTCCTACGCATCCCTCAACATCCCCACTGCTTTACCTGCTAGACATGACACTGGGCCAGGTTGGGTCATTGACTTCGTCATACTCAACCACCTCCTCTTACACTGCCTCACTTTGCTCCTCCTCCGGCCCACCCGACATACCAACAGCCTCCCTTGCTGGCAACTGTGTTTCATCATCGTCCCTAATCATTTTACACTTTAGTGCCCGTTCCACACCACCATCAGCTAGAGATGGAGCTTGCTCCAGTGTTTGGGCATCAGAACAAACAAAATCCTCAGATAGCTCCTGCGATTCTTGCAGGACTGGCGAGGAGTCAAAATCAGGTAAGGGACCTGAGAAGAGCTCCTGGGAGTGGGCATGGGTGGGAACACTCGGTTGATAACATTGGGCAGGGTGGGAGGAAGGAGGGTCAGAGTGAGGTCCCTGCAGTTTCTGCAGGCTATCGACGAGACTGGACTTTGTGGACTTTACTGGGTGGTGGACAGATTTAACAAATCTAGAAGGAGAAGGAGGGGTTTGCCGAGCTGTCTGTAAGCGTTGCGGAAATCCTGACAGAACCAAGGCCCAAAACCTGGGTGGGGGTAGCAGGTTTGCCCGTCCCCGCCTCCACAACATTCACCCAGTGTGCTGTCAGGGAGATGTAGCATCCCCGGCCTCAAACGCTTGTCCAAGTGTTGGTGGTCAAATGGCCTTTTGCAGTAACCGTGTTACTCAGGCGTGGATGATGTTTTGGGACATGTGCTAGGGCAAGGCAGGGATGGCACAGAGGGAAAAATAGTGATGGCTAGGGACAGGATACTGATGGATGGCAGCCCCCATCAGGTTGCAGAAAGCTTTCATTTCTACAAGCCTAAATGGCAACATCTCAAGCGCCAACAATTTGGGCATTTTAAGGCTTCTGCATGTGTTTGAGTTGTTTTTACATTTTAAAGAAGACATGTCTGACCACATCTCACACACACACAATGACAATTAGGGGTGGGGTCTATTTGCTTTCCCCCTTGCCTATGCCATCTGTGGTTGTCATAGGCAACGTGATTTTAAGGGGTGCAGAATTTTTTCTTCTTTTTGTACAGTTTGGCTTGGGGTCCATGGCAATGTAGAGGAAAGAAGGTTTCCTTGTATTGTCTCACTTTACATAGAAGTTATATTGTGTTTGGAGTGTATTGTTGAGAGGCTGTGATAGTGGCGTAATAGTGCGACTTGGGCGTGTTATATGCACCCAGACATGCTTCCCCTGCTGTCCCAGTTGCATTCCAGCAGTGTTGGCATCATTTTCTGAGGTTTCAGGGTGGACTTGGTGACCTCCAAGTGGTCGAATTGAGATTTCCAAGTGGCGAGCATTTTTTTCCCATAGACTATAATGGGATTCGATATTCGGTCGAATAGTCGAATAACGCGGTCTATTCGAATCGAAATTCGAACTTTCGAATATTTCACTACTCGCTCATCTCTACTACTTATGTGAACATGTATGCATGAGCATACAAATTGCGCACGAATCCTCAGCGTACTATTGTCTAGCGATTGCGTAATACGCAGGCACGCACAACACTAGGCTTTGCTGGAGCGGAATGGTGGAGCAGGAGGAACGCTCTGAGTCTGACCCTTGGCTACATGATACTGTATCAGCAGAAGAAAGCCCATCATCCGGCTGTGATTGACATGAGTGTGCCATCCACTCCACTACCTCATCCACTTTCTCCTCCACTAAAATTTAGCGCCTTGGTGGGTGAGCCTGGTGGAACAGTGTCCAACTATTACGAATTCTACAAGTAGAAGCTCCGGCTACGTGTCCATTGCCACTGCTGCCCTGTGCCACCTTCTCCTTTTTTTTTAAGCTCGAGGTCTGGCTGGAACTGGAACCCTTTTGCTTTTCATGCCAGACATTTTTACTTGACTGTGACCCTGCAGGTCTTTGTCTCTCTCCCTGTCTCTCTCCCTGCCTGATTAATTACTAGCCCTGCACTGGCCCTGCACTTGCTCTGCACTGGCCCTGCACTAGCCCTGATATGTATTATGGATGCCCAGAACAATTACACCACAATTCAGAAACTTCAGAAGTTCACCGACAGTGCTTCTGCTCGTCTCAGCAGTCACAGCACAACTGATGTCACAGGCTTACCGAGCCTATGAGCCAATCAGAGCAAGCCCTTTCCAATAGGTCAGGTGACCGCTTTCTTCCCGGGCTTTTTGCCGCCTATTTCCGCATGAATAACGAACTTACAGTAAAAGTTCGCTAATTAACTGAATTCGTATGCATCAGCGTATAAAGTAACTTATACGTAGCATTAGCGTACAATTCATCAGACAAGTACGTAGTTTATGCGTACAAAGCTTTAAGAACATTTTTTAATTGAACAGAGCGAATCTAAAAAAATCCGGATTCGCTTCGGAGTGGAAAATTGCGTACATTCGTATAGAATCTACGAAGTGGCGAATAGATTCGCTCATCTCTACCCAGGAGCCATGGGAGAATTAAAGGTGGCCATAGAAATTAGTCTAAGGTTGATCAAGGGGGACAATTTCAAACAAAACAGTCCTACCGGAGGTGAAGTGAATGAGTACCTCCATCTCTTGTGTAGTGGACAGGGCTATTTAGTGCAGTGCTGCTCCCATCGAAGTGAATAGGAGCATTGCAGTAACCAGCTCTATCCACAACACAGTGGACAAGACTACTTAGCTCCAACACCAACTTTCAGAGCTGACGCTAGTTGGGAACAGTTAATCAATGAAAATGTAGGTTGTTAGACATCCACCAATCAGATATGGATGAGCTATCCTCAAAATAGGCCATCAACATTAAAATCCTGGACAACCCCTTTAAGAAAAGTTGATTATTAAAGAGGTATTCATCTCTAGATACCGTATGCCAAAATTGCCCAATCGATGCAGTCCCAACTATGGTACTCTCACCTCATCAGGAAAATGATGGTCTGGTGAACCAGATGTGCTGATTTCTGGTTGCCACATTTTCCATGAACATTGATCAGGGCCTAGGGGTATCCTCTATGGCATGCAACCTTCTCAACTGTTGTGTATGCATAATTATTGGTGTTAATTCCCTTCTGTAACTCCATTGGGATGGATTGTGCATAAATGGGCCATCCCCCCATTGAAGTATATAGAGAATGCAGTGGGCAGAAATTGGTGAACAAGGGTGGGACCCTCACACATCAGTCATTTATGGCACATTCATATCCACCATACAGATAGAAAAGGCATTTGCATGCTCCCCCACTATCTTCTACCTATACTTGGTTTATCAAAATAGGTGAGGGTTGGTGTTAATAATAATTATTATTACAATAAACATTCACTGGTTCAATGTCCTCCCTTTCCAGCACCACCGCTCTGATCCTACTAGCTGGGATTTGTTGACATGACTGCAGCAGTGACATGTCTGTATACCACAAAGAGCCACTGATTCCCGTGATTGGCTGCAGCTGTGACGTGTACAACATCACTGTAGCCAAGAAGTTAACATGGCTGCAGATTGGAGCAGTATTTGTTTGTTTATTATTTTAACACTCTACCTGCTTTTGACATGTTTTTTTTAACTTAGACAACCTCTTTGCATGAGATAAAAATCCGGACCTTTGAAAACAAATCCAAAAGTGCAAGATTTGAGAAATTTGTCTTGCATATCCTTAAGTGAAGCAGTAATATGCTTTACCCTTATGATCTTCTGTATTTTGTTAAACCAGAAGTATATTGAAGACCACTTTTTGACTCAAAAGCCTAGAATGAACAGGAATTTTCAAATTAATAAACTAAAGATTATACTGTATCATTTCCAGGACACAAGGACATTGACGCTCAGGCACCTAGGAAGGGGGCTGAGCCACTTATATATGTGCAAGGAGCTAGGATTGGTCAGCAAGGTCACACGAGCTAACCCATAAAACACAGGAAGTGATGCGCGCCGGCCCTTAAGGAAGTGCTACAGGAAACAAGCAGCAAGCATGCTGTAGCCAGGGCTCGAAGGAAACCATGGATTGCAGAACAAATAATGCTTGCAAAGAATTAGTCCAGGACTGCAACAATGAATGGGAACATCGTCAGCAGATCAGTGCTGAACATGGAGCTCGGGACCACAGTGGTAAGCAGAGAAACATCGGCAGACAGCAGCCGCTGTTACAGTACCCCCCTTTTGCCCCCTTATAGAGTCCAAGACAAGACTGAAACCGTTTTACCAAATTTGAAGCATAATTGTTCTCCTCTGGTTCCCAAGATCTCTCCAAAGCCTTTCCAGTCCACAAGATAGTAGCTCTTCTTGCCACGCTTCTTGATGTCCAGGATGTCTTTGACCTCACATACATCGTCAGAATCTCCAGATACCTGGGACGGAGTAGAATGAGCAGTAGAGAAGTGATTTAGAACTACTGGTTTCAGTAAGGACACGTGGAAGGCATTAGGAATCCACAGAGAGAGAGGCAGACATAACTTATACGTTACTTTGTTGATCCTCTTTAATATTTCAAAGGGTCCAAGGAACTTAGGGGCAAATTTGAAACTGGGAACCCTTAATCAGATATTTTTAGAGGAGAGCCATACCTCATCTCCTTAAGAGAACTGAAGCGGTTCATTGTGGCTTATTGTGAATGAGTCTAAAATATTCTCCCATCTAATTGGGAGCAGCAGCAGTGCAGTGTGGATGTGGAAAGGGTAAGGTACAGATATAGTGGCATGTAGCCGCAATAGTGGCAGCAACAAAAGCTGTAAAGCATGGAACATACAAGGCTGTCTATCGGTAGTAGTAGCAATAGTAGTAGTAGTAGTAGTAGTAGTGATAGTGGCGGCAGATGCTTTGCATTAATGGTGCTGGCACTAAGGTATTAACAGAAAGTAACAGCAAATTCCAACTGTGTGAAAATGGAATTCACGGTAATGGAAGATTGAGGCCTGATGCTCAATTTCTCGTTATCACTCCCAGGTAGATTGCTGCTCTACCTTGTGTCTTGTAGTAATCTCATATATATATGGTGGTTTAATTAAATTTAACAATCCTCAAAACATTTTTCATTGCAACCGTATGGCAATTGAATTCACGTAAACGGACGATTGAGGCTTGACGCTCAATTTCACCTTAATACACAGGCAAATTGCTGCCACACCTGGCAATACGTTTGATTGATTTCTAACTCTTCCTGAATGATTTCTGACTCTCTTTGAATCCATACAATTGTTTTGCTGACAGACACTGTAAGACCCAACCACACTTATTCACAGCCCAGCACTTAATGACATTCTGCTTGTTTGACTAGGGCACCTCCCTGTTTGCTGCAGTAGTGATTGGCTCATTCAAGCTGTCAGTCAGCCTGGGAGCCAATCAGGGCAAGCCCTCCCCTCCCATTTCCTCCTAAGGTCATGTTAGAACCCTTCTTCTTCCCTAGTGCTTTTTTTACACCAACATGTGCACTTAATATATTCATACTAAAAAAATTAAACTATAATGACAATACAGCAATATTATGTTATTTTATATTGTTTTCATGTTTCCAAATGAAGTCTTATAACTAGAGATGAGCGAATCGAATCCCACGAAGTGGAATTCGATCCGAATTTAAGGATAAATTTGATTCGCCTAGAAGCCGAATTTCCTTGTGCTTCGTGTCCGCGAATCGATTTATCCCGAAATAGTGTAAAAAACATTTGCTCACGACGGGCCGCCAGCCGCCATCTTGATTGAAGATCCTGGGTGAAATCCCGCGCGTAGTGTTTATTTTACACTGTTTTTACACTCAGACGCCGCGATCATGTATGAACGCGGCATCTGAGGGGTACAATGACGGGGGCGGCGCTTTCGCAGCTCCCTGTCATTGCACCCACTACTTACAAAACAATGCGGTTCGCAAAGTAATTCGTCACGAAGCAAATTTTTTTGTAAAATTTTGCAAATCAGCCGAATCGAATTTTGAAGAAATTCGCTCATCCCTACTTATAACCATGTGTTTCTCTTACATCCTGTTGCCAAATGTATTGCTGTTTTATACACAAATGACAGCTCATTTTACACCACTGTTGTGCAGTATTTTGTTCGTTTCACACTTTTGGTTGGCTTGCTTCACATTTTAATGCAATCTCACTGATGATACTCTGAATTAAAATGTTGCATTTGAAGTAATTAAGTCATTAGGTATTCAGCACAGTACTCAACTGAAAGATTTACACCTGGGTGTCATTATTCACTCCCACATCAATTTGTGATTTAAGGACCTATTATTTAAAAGCTCATGTAGTCCTCTTCCAATTACAGCTGCAGAGATGCCGTCTGTATAAATTGTTTTTATTTAGCTTACCTACCTTTTTATGCCACAATAATTAAATCCTCATTAAAATATCACTTACAGACTGTCGGAATACTTACAACTCGTCATTTCTTTTCTTCTCCAAGCTTTACAACAAGCAGCACTAGTGTGCAAAAAAGAAAACATCATATTATAAATGTTATTCTGCTTATAATTGACTTTAGAATTAATATAATTGAAGAGTCTTATTTATCTGCAAAATATCTTCCATGTGGAAAATGCTTAGTTTTATTGCAACATAAGACAATTTATATGAATAGAATCAGCCCTGACAGTATAATAGGCCTTTTTGGGAAGCAATTTTCTATACTCATGTATTCCATAGATGCTACATATAATACAGTCATGGCCAAAAGTTTTGAGAATGACACAAATATTATATTTTCACATGATCTGCTGCCCTCTGGTTTTTATGTGTGTTTGTGAGATGTTTTTATCACATACAGAAATATAATTGCAATCATATTATGAGTAACAAAAGCTTATATGGACAGTTAGAATGAGTTAATGCAGCAAGTCAATATTTGCAGTGTTGACTAGAGATAAGCGAGCACTAAAATGCTCGGGTGCTCGTTATTCGAGTCGAACTTTTCCCGATGCTCGGGTGCTCGTTTCGAGTAACGAACCCCATTGAAGTCAATGGGAGACTCGAGCATTTTTTGCAGGGGACCAAGGCTCTGCCTAGGGAAGGCTGGGTGAAAACCTGGAAACCTCAGAAAATGATGGAAACACCACGGAAATGGACAGGAAACAGCAGGGGCTGCATGCATGGATGCCTCTGAGGCTGCCTAATCCCACCATTACCCCAAATTCTCAGGCAACAGCCTGGTGGTTACCCTCATGGCAATTGTGCTCACCCAGACCAAGAAAGGCGAGGCAAATACCCATCACATGTTAGGGAAGCACCCAACTAGGTGCAACGAAGGTCCATCACCGCCTGCAGGTGACACCACTGCTTATGCTGGCACTGCAGCTAAAATCAAGTTTAGTATCTGTTCTTATCAGTTGCTGTGGCTGTTGGATGTATAGTGGTGAGCATAGCTGCTTCCCAAGCATCTAAAAAATAAATCAGTACAATATCTAATACGTCCCCTACCCGGGTAAATTGTTTGGAGAGAGGGCCTGTAGGTGGGGGGGAAGGAGGTTTCGCTGGAAGAGCCAGGGGAGTGCCCCCTGGGCTAGCGTGTGTGGTGGTGACAACAGCCGGAATGGATTTTGAAAAACTGTTGCATCAACCGGTGCGGTATCGATTCTTCTCAGTTTAATACCGTATATGTCCCCTATCTTGGGACTTTATATTTTATGGATTTTTCGACCACGGAAAATGGAAAAAGAGCTTGCTCTGGCCAGGGGATTGTCTTTCCCACTGCAGCTAAGGGGAAGTGTCCATGCTCTGCCTATCACAGGTCAGGAGGGAAATAAAAGAAGAACCAAACAAAAATCTGTACAATATCTAAGACGTCCCCTATCCGGGTAAATTGTTTGGAGAGAGGGCCTGTAGGTGGGGGGCAGGCTGGGGGAAGGAGGTTTCGCTGGAAGAGCCAGAGGAGTGCCCCCTGGGCTAGCGTGTGTGGTGGTGACAACAGCCGGGTGTAGTTAGAATGACGACGCAGGACCCCAACTAAAAAATTTAGCATCAACCCGTACAGTCGTAAATTATGAGATTGATCAAGTGTGGTATGTCTTCTATGTATACTACTCAATTTAATACCGTATATGGCAGCTATCCGGAAAAATAGTTTGGAGAGAGAGAGAGAAAGATAGGACAAAGAAGTAAATTGTTTGGAGAGAGGGCCTGTAGGTGGGGTGGCAGGCTGGGGGGAAGGAGGTTTTGCTGGAAGAGCCAGAGGAGTGCCCCCTGCGCTAGTGTGTGTGGTGGTGATAACAGCCGGATGTAGTTAGAATGACGACACAGGACCCCAACTTAAAAATTTTGTATCAACCGGTACAATTGTCAATTATGAGCTACATCAAGTGTGGCATGACTTTTAAATGGATATTGCATGTGGTCACGTACTCCCTGGAACCCCATATTCACCCCTTCCCTGATGTGCTAGCCCAGAACATTCTCTGCCCTAATTCGCAAGACCTTTTGCTGTTTCCGTGTGCTGACAGTGGGGATTTACTAGTGTTGTCTGAGGAGGTGGTGGACAATGGCGAGACACAGGTGTGGGGGGGTGAGGTAGTTGTATGGGAAGCAAGTTACAGTGGGGACTCCTTGGGGGGGAATTTCTCAGGATGGGACAGATTCAACTTGGGTGGATCAGGCACAGGAACAGATGAATTTTTTGTGGGGTTTATTTAACTTTTATTTAGCAAAAATAACCACAGAGATATTTATTCGTTATCTTCTCTGCGCAGTCTGGCTTAGGGATTCGTCACTTTGATGGCGAGCTGTGCCGCTCTCTCCACAATGGTCTGTAGGTTTAGATGGAGACTTTGTCGGCGATTTCAGTACAGAAGGACTTGTTGCTCATCAACAGAACCTCGACCTCCTTGACATTGTGGACAAGGAATTTGCGGGTGGACCAGGAATTTGCGGAACCCTGTGGGCAGCATGTGTTTAGTCTTCTACTTGCTACCGTATCCAATGTTGGGCAATATAGATTCGCAAGTAATATTATTTTTCACACCTATCCCAAAAATAAAAATGTATGCAATTTGCGCAAATAAAACTGGAAACTGGAACTGGAGAGAGGGCCTGTAGGTGGACCTCCGGAAAAATTGTTTTGACAGAGGGCCTGTAGCTGGAACGCCGGAAAAATTGTTTGGAGAGAGGGCCTGTAGGTGGACCTCCGGAAAAATTGTTTTAAGAGAAGGCCTGTAGGTGGACCTCCGGAAAAATTTTATGGAGAGAGGGCCTGTAGGTGGACCTCTGGAAAAATTGTTTAAATAGAGGGCCTGTAGGGGGCCCTCCTGAAAAATTGTGCTAAAAGAGTGCCAGTTGGACCTCTAAAAAATGGCGTTTTTTGGGTCAGCGTTAGGCAAAGACGACATGTAGGAGGAGGAGGAGTAGGAGGAGGAGTAGAGAAGAGGAATCGGATACATAAGTTATTTAAATCTTTAGCTGCTTTATCCCGGAGGAGATTTGAATTCCGGTGAAATCCAGGCTTCGTTCATTTTAATAAGCGTCAGCCTGTCAGCGCTGTCAGTTGACAGGCGTGTACGCTTATCGGTGATGACGCCACCAGCTGCACTGAATACCCGCTCTGACAGCACGCTAGCGGCAGGGCAGGCCAGCACCTCCAAGGCGTACAGCGCCAGTTGAGGCCACGTGTACAGCTTTGAAACCCAGTAGTTGTATGGAGCAGAGTGATCGCTACGGACGTTGGTATGGTCAGCTAGGTACTCCCTCACCATCTTTCTGTAGAGCTTCCCCCTACTCTGCCTAGACTGGGGACAGGTGACAGTGTCTTGCTGGGGTGACATAAAAGTGGCAAAGGCCTTGGAGAGCGTTCCCCTGCCAGTGCTGGACAAGCTGCCTGCTCGCCTCCTCTCCCCCGCTACTTGGCCCACAGAACCATGCCCTCTACCGCTAGCTGCGTCAGATGGGAAGAATTGTTTCAACTTGTGCACCAGGGCCTGTTGATATCTATTCACTCTCATACTCCTTTCCTCTGCAGGGATGAGAGTGGAAAGGTTCTGCTTGTACCGTGGGTCCAGGAGAGTGAACACCCAGTAATCGGTGTTTGAAAAAATTCTTCTAACGCGAGGGTCACGGGAAAGGCAGCCTAACATGAAGTCTGCCATGTGCGCCAGAGTCCCAACACGTAAGAATTCCCTCTCCTCACTGGCCTGACTGGCCTATAGGGCAGCATCTCCAGGCTAAGCAATTTGGAGATGTGGACGTTGAGGGCTTGGGCATGTGGGTGGGTGGAACTGTATTTCCTCTTGCGCTCCAGCGTCTGCTGTAAAGACAGCTGAACGCTGCCCTGGGACACGTTGGTGGACACTGTGGAGGATCGTTGAGGCGAAGGTGTGGTTTTCCGGCGGGAGGCGCTCGTGCCGGGGTCCTGGGCAGGGGGTTGACTAGCAGAGGCAGCGAGTGACGCAGGGGGTTGACTAGCAGAGGCAGCGAGTGACACAGGGGAAGGAGCAGTGGTGTGACCCGCAGGAGGTGGTGAACGGCCTTGGTTCCATTGAGTGGGGTGTTTAGCACTCATATGCCTGCGCATGCTGGTGGTGGTAAGGCTAGTAGTGGTTCAAATATATAAGAAGATGAGATCTGCACACCCACTTCAGCTGGGTGCTCATAGAGGACAAAATGTCACTGTATATTTAGAGGGAATCTATGGCACACCAGTAATATTCACTTTAGATGCTTTTTATTCACATGTAATAATTCATACAGTTCATTAATTTTTAATCCGGAGAAGTTAATAATGTATATACACCAAGTACTTTGCCGACGTTTCGGTCAACTCGACCTTTGTCAAGGAATCTTGGTATTACTTGTCACATGTATGCTCCAGGGTCAGACGCCGCTACTGCGTGCAGTCTGCACGCATATCAACCCAGCTTGGGTCAGTCACCTCGTCATCCTCCGATTCCCCAGTCTGCTCCCCCCTCGGAATTCCTCCCCTTACAACAACTTCACCACTGTCTGACAACCGTGTCTCCTCATCGTCTGACACCTCTTTACAAACTTCTTCCACTAACTCAACATTGTCATCATCATCATCATCATCCACAGACTGCGACAGTTGGAAAACTTGGGCATCGGGAACGAGGTGAGCAGCAACCTGAGAAGTGGTTTGTGACTCTGGGAAGGGTCCAGAAAACAGTTCCTGAGAGTATGCCGGATCGCATTCCAAATTTTCCTGGGAGGGGGCAGACTAGGGGATATGAGGTTGAGGTGGAGGAGCCATAGGAGTGCTCCCTTGGGTAACGTGGGTGGACTGCGTGGAAGACTGACTGGTGGACAAATTACTTGAAGCATTGTCCGCAATCCATGAGATCAGCTGTTCGCACTGTTGTGGTTTCAACAGTCCTCTACCACGTGTCCCTGTAAGTTGAGACATGAAGCTAGGGAGTGTAGCTCTGCGGCATTCCACAGCTCCCTCATCAGCAGGTACTGTCTCACCCTGCCCAGGACCACGGCCTCTGTCCCCTGCAGTAATTGACTGCCCACGCCCACGCCCTCGTCCTCGAACCTTAGCCCTGGGGTTCCACATTTTCTGTATATAATTGTATTCTATAAAAAAAATAAAATAAATGGGCCTGGTGTACTGAAACCCACAAACTTGTTCAGTCTGGTTTAATTTTGTGACGTACAGAAAGTGTCACCTGGACAGTATATACGGTTTGGAGTGAGTATGCTGAACTGTGACACACAGAAAGGTTACACGCAGCTGTGTGAAATGGATTTGTATCACTCAGCTAAAACAACAAGAAAAAATAATTTTTTTTCTATATTTTTTTTAAATATTTTTTTCTTTTAGTTTTGTTTTTTTGGGAACGTGACGTGCAGAAACTATCGTACAGCTGACTGACACCCTAATGACGGTGGCTATTTAGACTGCTGCGACCCAGACAAATCTCGCACAGAGATTTTTAGGATCAAGCTATATATACGTGACAGGTAGCAAGTGACTTGGTTGTATTTTGTGACGTACAGAAAGTGTCACCTGGACAGTATATACGGTTTGGAGTGAGTATGCTGAACTGTGTCACACAGAAAGGTTACACGCAGCTGTGTGAAATGGATTTGTATCACTCAGCTAAAACAACAAGAAAAAAATAATTTTTTTTCTATATTTTTTTAAATATTTTTTTGTTTTGTTTTGTTTTTTTGGGAACGTGACATGCAGAAACTATCGTACAGCTGACTGACACCCTAATGATGGTGGCTATTTAGACTGCTGTGACCCAGACAAATGTCGCACAGAGATTTTTAGGATCAAGCTATATATACGTGACAGGTAGCAGGTGACTTGGTTGTATTTTGTCACGTACAGAAAGTGTCACTTGGACAGTATATACAGTTTGGAGTGAGTATGCTGAACTGTGTCACACAGAAAGGTTACACACAGCTGTGTGAAATGGATTTGTATCACTCAGCTAAAACAACAAAAAACTAATTTTTTTTCTATATTTTTTTGTATTTTTGTTTTTTTGGGAACGTGACGTGCAGAAACTATCGTAGAGCTAACTGACACCCTACTGACGGTAGCTATTTAGACGCGACGCAGACAAATGTCGCACAGAGATTTTTGGGATGAAGCCATACACGTGACAGGCAGCAAATGACTTGGTTGTATTCGGTGACATACAGTAAGTGTGACCTGGACAGAAAATAGTGAGTGTACTGAACTGTGACACACAGAATGGTTCGACACTGGTGTGTGCAATGAATTTGTGTCACTGAGATATAACATAAAAAAATAAAAGGGGGTTATACATGGCGATAGCTGCATTACTAGTGCCAGCCAGCCAAGTGACAAAAAAAAAAAAATGTCTTCTAGCCCTTAGAAGGGCTGTTGGGTTCTTTGTGGGTGATCCCTGCCTAACAGACAACTAAATGCAGGCCCTAACACTGTCCCTGAAAGGCAGCAGCTCTATCCCTAAAGACATCCAGACGGCATCTGAGCCGAGCACCGCGGCCAGTCGGTAGTATATTCCAGGGTCACCTCATCAGGCCAGCCAACCCCTGCTATCGACATGTAAGGGCCCCACGTGATGCTGGGTGGTACGCAGAGTCTCCTGGCTTGTGATTGGCTGTGTTTTTAGGCGCCAAAAAAGCACGATGCGGAAGTTGCCATTTCCTCGAGCATGCTGAGATACTCGTCCGAGCAGCGAGCACTTACGAGTACCCTAATGCTCGAACGAGCGCCAAGCTCGGACGAGCATGCTCGCTCATCTCTAGTGTTGACCCTTCTTCTTCAGGACCTCTGCAATTCTCCCTGGCATGCTCTCAATCAACTTCTGGACCAAATCCTGACTGATAGCAGTCCATTCTTGCACAATCAATGCTTGCATTTTGTCAGAATTTGTAGGTTTTTGTTTGTCCACCCGTCTCTTGATGATTGACCACAAGTTCTCAATGGGATTTAGATCTGGGGAGTTTCCAGGCCATGGACCCAAAATCTCTATGTTTTGTTCCCTGAGCCATTTAGTTATCACCTTTGCCTTATGGAAAGGTGCTCCATCATGCTGGAAAAGGCATTGTTGATCGCTAAACTGCTCTTGGACGGTTGGGAGAAGTTGCTCTCGGAGGACACTCTGGTACCATTCTTTATTCATGGCTGTGTTTTTAGGCAAGACTGTGAGAGAGCCGATTCCCTTGGCTGAGAAGCAACCCCACACATGAATGGTTTCAGGATGCTTTACAGTTGGCATGAGAAAAGACTGGTGGTAGCGCTCACCTCGTCTTCTCCGAATAAGCTGTTTTCCAGATGTCCCAAACAATCGAAAAGGGGATCCATCAGAGAAAATTACTTTACCCCAGTCCTCAGCAGTCCACTCCCTGTACCTTTTGCAGAATATCAGTCTGTCCCTGATGTTTTTTCTGGAGAGAAGTGGCTTCTTTGCTGCCCTCCTTGTGACCAGGCCTTGCTCCAAGAGTCTCCGTCTCACAGTGTGTGCAGATGCACGCACACCTGTCTGCTGCCATTCCTGAGCAAGCTCTGCACTGCTGGTAGCCCGATCCCGCAGCTGAAACACTTTTAAGAGACGGTCCTGACGCTTGCCTGCCTTTCTTGGGCGCCCTGGAGCCTTTTTGGCAACAATGGAACCTCTCTCCTTGAAGTTCTTGATGATGCGATAGATTGTTGACTGAGGTGCAATCTTTCTAGCTGCGATACTCTTCCCTGTTAGGCCATTTTTGTGCAGTGCAATGATGACTGCACGTGTTTCTTTAGAGATAGAGAAGAGAAACAATGATGCCAAGCACCAGCCTCCTTTTAAAGTGTCCAGTGGTGTCATTCTTACTTAATCATGACAGATTGATCTCCAGCCCTGTCCTCATCAACACCCACACCTGTGTTAATGGAGCAATCACGAAACGATGTTAGCTGGTCCTTTTAAGGCAGGGCTGCAATGATGTTGAAATGTGTTTTGGGGGATAAAGTTCATTTTCTAGGCAAATATTGACTTTGCAAGTAATTGCTGTTAAGATGATCACTCTTTATAACATTCTGGAGTATATGCAAATTGCCATTATAAAAACTGAAGCAGTAGACTTTGTAAAAATTAATATTTGTATCATTCTCAAAACTTTTGGCCATGACTGTATATTCAGGCACTGGTCTCATCAGAGTTTGATCACCTTGAGGTCAACACCAAGTACAAAGTCAGGTCCCTGACTATAATATATGTATTATGATCTAGTACTAAGATGTTATGTCTATTATTACTTTCATAAAGAGTAACTGCACATTCATAAAATTTGTGACATCTCATATTCACATCAGAGATTTTGATCCGTGTGAGACCAGGTGCTGAGATTCCCACCAATCACCATGACATGACAAAATTTTATGAAAAAATTACTCTTTAAATTAATAATATTAATACAAATTTTAAATAAATGGGGGGTAGAGGCTTGGAAGACTATTACAGGTTGAGTTTTACTGGTGTCTGAATGTTTATGGAAGGGTGGCATCATACAAGGCTTGAGAAGATAATGTGGGAACTGCTTCATTGAGTTGGTCTTCACCAGCAGTAGCTCCTGATCAAATTATTACTAAATGCAGGTATCTAAAGTATAATGAGACTGTTCCTGAATGTTCCTGGTGAATTTGGATGTGCTAATAATTGGATATTGGTTGTTGGTTATTAACCATTAGTTGTGTATCATTTCATTTTGAGGACAATTTCACTCAGACTTGAAAATGGACGCATGAAAGGACATAAACATAATGTTATAATATTCCCAAAAGCAGGCTAGTGACTCTGATCTCAAAAGAGTGACCCTTCAAGAAAGAAGCAAGAGCAAGTTTTGCCTTACTCTTTTCAGTTGGACAAGAAATAAAATCACTGGGCACCATCCTGTTCTTTCCACAACAGTTCTGCAGGCAGAGAAAGCTGAGAATTGGGAACTCCATATGAAGAAAATATAGATCTTGTCCTCCGAAACTGTCAAGGGAAGTGTTGTAGGAAATTATATTGTATCTATCATCAGGTTACAGAAGAGGATCAAAGCAATTATCACCAATGAATGTTTCCACGAATGCCCTTTCCTGATAATTGCCTAATATAAATGTGCCAATCACCCAACATACAAGCAAGCACCAATTTGTTGACTGGTCGCATCTTTCATGGAGCATGTAAAATCCTTGTTTGTTGAGAGCACATTGCCCTGTGTAAACAAGCATCTGATGCTGACAAACAAGGTGGCTGTATGGGGATGAATGATCATGGTAACAATTGTTCATTCCCATACATACCCAATCACCTGAGTCAAAGACTCTCTAGAGAACAATATAGTAGTTGAGACTCCTAGCAAGGGGTTGCCTATTTATACATACTCTCTGGGATTAGATATAGTAGTACAGTATGCCAGGCATACTACTCAGGGATGAGTAAATATATTGACACTGACAGGGTTCTAGCAGTAAATAATGATTGACTTCAGATAACAAGGGAATTTCATGGATCCAAATAAGCAAGTTGTCAGCAATTGCATTATGTAGATTAATTACAATACTTGATTACAGTACTTAATAATTTGCACCTTATTTACTGCCAGGCAACAAGCATAATCAGTACATCACGCAATCCGTGAGATCAATGACGTTTGCAAAGCCAACATTTTTTTAAAATAAATATATGGTATAAAAATGTACTTCCATGGCAGTCCACGGTGGCAAAATGGCCGGTTAGTACAGAATAACATTCCCAATTTGCACTAATTTACAGTCTCTCTTCCTATACACACATATTTTTATAGGAAAACGTCTCTTTGAAATCATGGAGGTAAAGTACAGGCCCCATGCTTCACTATAGCCTTATTAATGGCTCTGGGGAAAACATATCTGTAGATGGTTTAGGACCATGAGTACAGGAGCATAACTACCATAACAGCAGACCAGACAACTGCTATTGGACGCAGGACAAGAGGGGGTCTAGCAACCTCTAAAGGAACAACTTTTAGCAAATGAAGCAGTGGAAAGATGGCCCAAGGGCCATTGAAAACAGTTTAGGCAGAAACCCTTCTGTCCTGTGTGGGGGATCTGGTTTAATCCTTGCTATAGGGCCCTTTCTTCTCTATGTAAGCCACTGCATGAGCATGACCCCTAAAAATGTATTAGCCATTAGCTATCAGAGACAACCCCTTTCAAAAAGATTTTTGCCATGAAAGCCACGGACAGACGGGTATTTCCTCTGTAGTCATCCATGTAATACAAAGATCTGTTCTAGATCATAAAAGATCATAAAATAAAAGGAGACATCCCCTTTAATATTACAGTTAAAAAACTGTTGCAGCTTTTAACATAAAGTCCATTGAACAGATGCAAATTCTATGTGTAAATGGGATTGCCATTATTTTCTGTATAATCCGTATGGAGATTGTATGTTCTTCCCATGTATGTGCTGGCTTCCTCCCACACTCCAAAGACATACTAATATGTTTATTCAGAATTTAAATGTATAGCCCTGATGGGAAAAGGGAAGGATATGAATGATAACAGTTTCTATACTGCGCTGTGGAATATGTAAGCTCTATATCACTGAATATAATAATTAGACCTAGGCTATGTATACCTTTGGAGGCAACTTTTTTATGATTGCATGTTACTATTTTTTGTTAAAAATCATTTTTTTTTTCATTAAATTATTAAAAATCAATTTATTCAGGTGAGATAACCATATTTGCGGGCCTGGTTACACATCCATTTTCCTGTAGACAGACTCCCTTTAAAAATTGACTGAGGTAGAGCTTGCACCAATTCAGCATCCACTATTGCTTGCCCCAAGTAGACATTAAAATCTAATTTCCTTAATGCCCTTTCATAATGGTAGAATCAGAAGAAAACAAGTTATCAACTTTTTTTAAAAATGTCTTTTATGAATCTTAACAATGAATGTTTTGCCATATTGAACATTTTTTAACTGATCTAAAGGAAACTGCATGGAAAGAGATATTAGTAATTGCTAAACACGGCCTTACAATATTTTTTCTGGACTTTGTGGCAAATAGATTTGTTGAAACAATAATTTGCAAATATTAATATTTTCTTCCAGAGTCTACCAAAAAATGACCAGCTTTTGATTATAAAGTGGAGCCAGTCTGAGCAAGTACACAAGTTGATCATAAACAATAAGTATCCATGTCATGTTCTAGGGTGACTAGAACCCCTGAACATACTGTATAACAAGCGTACAGAAAACAGACAAACAGATCCAGAGTAGACCAAAAGAAATGCTTTCTTTAATGACTAGTGTTGAGTGAGCATGCTCGCCCGAGCACCATATTCGCTCGAGCATCAGTATGCTCGGCACATTTGCCGAACACCTAGTGTGCTCGAGTGCGATGCTGCTATGCAGCGAATAAACATGCGGGAGAGTCCTGGCATTCACTGTAATGCCGTAGCCATGTTGATTTGTACGCTAAAGCTACGCATTGTATGCTAATGCGTACGATTGTGTATGCTAATGCTACGTATTATGCGCTAATGCGTACAAATTTATATGCTAATGCTACGCATTGTACGCTAATGTGTACGAATTTGCACTAAAGCGTACACATTCAGTTAATTAGCGTACTTTTACAAGTGAAAGGAGTGAAAGAGGAGAAGTCGCAATTCTGACCTTTTCCTATGAAACAGACACCCTCCCCATGCTGTTCCCTAACCATTTCTGTGGTGTTTCCACCATTTTCTCACATTTCCCTATCAACCAGACACTCTTCCCTCTGCAGAGCAGGGGGTGCCTGGCCTTCTCCCATTGACTTCCATTATACTCGGGTGCTCGGCCGAGCACTCGAGCACCACCTAGTGATCGGCCAGAGCACCCGAGCATCAGGGTGCTCGATCATCACTACTAATGACTAGACTCAAATAACAGGAATAATTCGGGAAAAACAGGTAGGAGACAGTGACAGATGTAGGACCACTGGGACAAGTGACCAGTTTGACTTGGGTCTAAACCCTAAGGGCATTATTCCTGTGCCCCCCTGGTTTTCACCCTTTAACTCCTAAACAGGAATCTGCTGCAGGTGAACGACAACACCACTATGTCCTGGAATAGTCTTGGTGCACTTGACAGAAAACTTCAAGGAAACAGACACTGGTGCATAACATCAGCAAGACATAAAACCAGGAACACAGGCAAGCAAGCAGGAACCCAAACATAAAACATAGGACACTGGTCAGACGCAGACCAAGTAACAAGATCACAGATGAGCCACATCGTCAGGAACCCATGCGGAACTGGATACAAGGAGCACAGTGCTCACTGACAGACAGGACATAGCCAGCAACCATGCAGGTACAGATACAGGGAGCATGGTGTACACAGGCAGACCAGTACATGCAGACAACATAGAAACATGCTGCAAATAAAAAGGGGGTCAGTCAGCACATCCAAATGCGCAGGTGCATGCTGCTGTGGCTAGAAACACAAAGGAAAAAAATATACAATGCAAGAGCACTCTGCAAACCAAATAAAGTACAAAAATGCCATAGTAATAGAAAGTATTCTGGTGCTAATGCTGCGCTTATTTTGTAAATTTGGGATTCTTGGCAAATACTTTTTGTACAAATTTACTTGGGCCCGTCTGCCAAACGTCAAGGCAATCTCTGTAAGACAGGAACCTAACATTAAATGCTACCTGTTATGTGTCATAACGGCCATCATAAAATTCAGGCAGTGCAGGTTCCACATGCATGCTAGGTCCACTCTGCTTTTTGGTGCCAAAATGGCCTCCATTAAATCCAGTGAATTCAAGTATCAACATGCATGCTGAGCCCACTCTATACCTCTCCTGGCGCCATATGGTTTCCAATGAATGCAATAAGAATCCACTCTATACCTCTCCTGGTGCCAAAAGGCTTCCAGCGAGTGCAGATAGAGAGGGCTACAGCTTTATACTTACAGTGCCTTGCGAAAGTATTCGGCCCCCTGGAACTTTTCAACCTTTTGCCACATTTCAGGCTTCAAACAAAAAGATATAACATTTTAAATTTTTGGTGAAGAATCAACAACAAGTGGGTCACAACTGTGAAGTGGAACGAAATTTATTGGATCATTTAAACTTTTTTTGTAATAATAAAACTGAAAAGTTGGACGTGCAAAATTATTCGGCCCATTTACTTTCAGTTCAGAAAACTCACTCCAGAAGTTCATTGAGGATCTCTGAATGATCCAATGTTGTCCTAAATGACTGATGAAGATAAATAGAATCCACCTGTGTGTAATCATGTCTCCGTATAAATGCACTTGCTCTGTGATAGTCTCAGGGTTCTGTTTAAAGCACAGAGAGCATCATGAAGACCAAGGAACACACCAGGCAGGTCCGTGATACTGTTGTGGAGAAGTTTAAAGCCGGATTTGGATACTGTGATGTAGAGCCAACCAGGAGGGTCATATCTGATATTATTCCATCTCTGGCTGGCTTCTCCCCCCCCCCCTTTCCCCCTTGCCCCCAAGAGATGCGAGCATCTCATTAAATTCAGATCCTTATCACCCCCAGCAATAAAGTAGAGCCCAGTCCCTCACAGGTCCACCTCAAAGACCACAGCCAGCTGCTCTGCTTGGGAGAGGAAGCCAACTCAGCAGGAGGTCTGCCTTAGCAGTGTGAATAACCCTCCTCCATCCAGACTTTTAGTCTCCGGCAGACTTCAAAAAGAATCATCAGAGAATATAGAAAAATGATGATATCTCCAGATCGTCGCATCCCACAGGTGTGCCGGAAAATTCCGGGTAGGCACAAGAGCTGGACGAACGTGAGGAGTCTAAACGCATCACTGTCTGGAGGACCAGTGACGCGCTGCACCCCAGTTCCCTTCCCAAAGCAACCCCATGAGCGGTGTTTGGTAGTTGTGTGATGGGAATACTGTTCCGAGTCTAACCCTACCTCGCACTTGGTTCCACGACCCTCTGGGTGGGCGTTATGAGAAGATATCATTTCTCAGTCATGAATCGGCAAGGTGGGACTATGATACCGGTGACATCACATAGGGAGGGGACCAGTCAAGGCATATTGCTCTCCTCCACAGGGGGGTGGGGGTCAGTAGCCTGGGAGTCATGTGACGCTACACATATGTGGTTGACCAAGAGGCTTGTGCCCTGAGGCTGCTCCCAACTGGAGGCTTCAGTGAATTGGACTGAAAACCCATCTCGGTAACAATCGTTTTCCATGTTTTATCCCTTTTATTTTTATTGTATTCGTATTACCTGCTTGCACCTGTATTAGTCTGAATATCTACCTCTGTATATCCTGTATACTGTTGAAGCTAGCGTCGCCCTTCTGGGTAAATAAATATCCAATTTATAAGCTTGCTTCATATTATCCTAAGAACCCTGGGTCTCACGGGTTGTGAGTGTGAGGTAAGAAGGTTGATCGCAGTGACCAGGCGGCTCACATTGGTGGCAGCGAGTGGGATTCCTAGGATAACCATGTGTGGGTAATGAATCACTCAGCCACTGGGGACTGGCACAGCAGAGCTAAGCTCGCGCAGTCTTATGAATCGAGTTTGGTGCTAGATCAGACATACTAATACGGTGAAAGTTATAGTACGGTACTGTTCCCTTCCCCTTTTTCTTCGTTTTCTGTCCTATCTTTTATTTGGCATTTACCTCCACACACGGAGGGTCATGGAAACTAGAAGTAGGACTCAAGGGCTTCCACAAGCTGTGCCAGGAGAAGACGCTGGGCAGATGTCGTATAACGGGGTGGAGTTGGACTCTAACTGGGGTGGGGTGTCAGGTGGGGGTGGACATGCTCTCATCACCCATGGCAGCCCAGCGTGGTTTGGTGCGCAGACCCCAGCATCTCCTGGAAGGACCAGAAACCCTGACCCCTACGAGTCCCAGAACCCCATCATGCAAGCCTACCTCCAGGCTCTGAAGGGTGGTTCCGAGGAGGAGCTCAGCGCCCTTTGCCAGCTGTTGCAGGAGCAACAAGCAGAGCGCAGGCACAGGCTCGAGTTAGAAGAGAAAGAACGGGAGCGCAAGCACCAGGGGGAGTTGGCCCAAATGCAGCTTACTCCATCTTCCCAGTTCCCTAACGGACAGCCTCTGGGAACTCCCCCTCCTAGGCCCTGGGCCGAGGAGTTTCCTGTTTTGGAACAGCATGGAGACTTGGACACGTTCTTGAAGGGGTTTGAAAAGGTTTGTCGTCAGCACCAGCTACCCACAGCAGAATGGGCAAGATACCTGACCCCCCGGCTGAGGGGGAAGGCCTTCGACTCATTTGTTGCTCTCCCCGTTGACCATGAAAATTCCTATGATGCCATCAAAGCAGCATTGATCCGGTAGTACCAGCTCACACCTGAGGTGTACCGCCTAAAGTTCCAGAGCCTGCGGAAAAAGCCTACCGAGAGCCATGAGGAGGCTCTGGACCAATTGCGCAGGATGCTTCAGCAGTGGATGGAAGGCATGTCCGCCACCTCCAAAGAGGACATCGTGGATCTAGTCCTCCAGGAGCAGTTTCTGAACATTTGCACGGAGGAGGTGCAGCAGTTTGTGCTGGATAGAAGAACCCAAGGATGCCAGGACTGCCGCAGAAATAGCGGACTGTTTCATCGCCAATTGGGCATCGCGGAAACCTACCAGCAACGGCTGGAGGCGGGGTAAGACAAGCTTTGTCCCAGGGAACCCTGCTGTTGCCCCTGCCCAAAAGACTCCGGGTACATATGTGCCCCCCTCCCCGAGCCAGGGTGATGTCCGGCGATGGCATACTTGTAACCAGCTGGGGCATTTCAAAGCGGCGTGCCCTAACCGCAAGAAGATTCCCACAACCCCCCAGGCTCCAGCCTTGGGACCATCTGTCTATTTGGTGGGACATGTGGGGGGCCAGGGCAGTGCCAACCGCCAGCCCGTCACTGTGGGAGGTAAAGTTGTTATGGGGTTCCGAGACACGGGGGCAGATGTGACTCTGGTGCAACCTGATTTGGTGATCCCTGGGGATATCATCCCCGGAAAAACCCTGACCATTCAAGGTATTGGATAGGCACGTCTCACAGTACCCATGGCTTGTGTCCATTTGGATTGGGGTGCTGATAAGGGACTACGCAAAGTGGGGGTGGTGTCTAACCTCCCAGCCAATGTACTGTTGGGAACGGACTTAGGGCCCCTCATAGCCCAATATGCAGTGAAGGAAAACCTAAGCCATTGTGATAAAGTGACTGGCAATACGGTCTTACCTTGTGCCTCAGTATCAGATGTGCCTGATGTTCTGCAGACTGTCACCCCTGCAGAGGGGAAGGGAAGTCGCCCCCCCTCCAATGTGTCTACAGCTGCAGAGTACAATGAAAATGTTAACAATGACTTGAATGTTCCTGTGAATGTTGGTAGTGGTGACCTGGCTGCAGACACGCCCACATCTGCGGGGGGACCTAGCCCCCTGGCTGTGACCCTGCCTGAGTAGGTCAACCCTACTGATGACAGTGTCCCGGCAACTGTTGCTGACTGTTATAAAAATGTCTCTTTTAATTCTGCTCTGAACATTTAATGGCTAGCTTGTCTGGGGTCCAGGGGTACGCCCTGTCAAGTACTCCAGAGTGCTCCTCTCGGATCCCCAGCTCCTTAGACAATCTCCCAAAAGTTGAGTGTGTGGCAGTTCACGGGGCCCCCAGCATGGATCTGGAGGAGAAAGGGACTGCTGGGATCGCAGTCGTAACCCGCAGCCAGCGGGCTCAGGGGGGGGGAGGCCATTCCGACTCTTGAGCCATCCCCTCTGTCATCCGAAGACGGTGCTGGGACTGCCGTGACTAACTCCCCAGAGCCAGACCCCGAGGGGTCCGGCATGTATACAACATTCATATCACTTCTGGCTGGCTCCAGTAAGGAATTCCAGGACGCAGTCCAAGCGGACCGCAGTCTGGAACCATTAAAGGAGCGAGCGGCTCAGCCACCCTCAGGTTCAGACAAAGATCGGGTGTTCTGGGACCAGGGGAGGTTGTACCGGGAAACTCTTCCCACCGATGGGCCCGAAGGTTGGTGCAGCGAGAGGCACTTAGTGGCACCCCAACCCTATCAAGCGGAATTGTTGCGGATTGCTCATGATATTCCCCTGGCAGGTCACCTGGAGATCGCTAAGACCAAGGCTCGCCTGGCCCACTTGTTCTACATGGGGGCCGATGTAGCTAGATACTGCCATTCATGTGTCACCTGTCAGAGGATGGGAAAGGCGGGGCAAGGCTCCAAATCCCATTAGTGCCTATGCTTATCATAACGGAGCCTTTCCAGCGGGTGGCCTTAGATCTCATTGGGCCCCTGGCCATCCCCAGCCGCACCGGGAAACCCTACATCTTAACGGTAGTAGACTACGCTACTCGGTACCCGGAGGCTGTCACTCTGTCCTCCACTCGGGCGGATGTAGTGGCCAAGGCCTTAGTAACAATCTTCTCCCGTGTTGGGTTTCCCCGGGAGATGCTCACGGACCAAGGGACCCAGTTCATGTCCGCCTTGATGCAGGGCCTGTGTGAGGTAAAAGCGGAGCAACATCCGTTGTCCAGCCCAAATCACCCACACACTAATGGCCTGTGTGAACGATTCAATGGCACCCTGAAGCAGATGCTCCGAATGTTAGTCGAGTCCCAGGGGCGCGATCTCCCGCACCTGCTGTTCGCTTACCGGGAAGTGCCTCAAGTGTCAACGGGGTTTTCCCCCTTTGAGCTCCTGTATGGGAGGCGTGTATGTGGGCCCCTAGCTCTCATGAAAGAATCCTGGGAAGGAGGAGCAGCCACCCCAGGTGTGTCAGCCGTGGAGTATGTTTTGCGATTCCGCGACAAAATGCAAACCATGGCGCAGCTGGTGCATGACAACCTGGTCCAGGCTCAAACCAGGGCAGAAGATATGGGGCATAGGCACTGAACCCCAGGACAAGTTTCAGGCTAAATGGACCGGTCCATACGTCGTGCACCAACAAATCAACAGTGTCAACTACCTGGTCACAATTGATCCGGGCCGGAACAGGCAGAAGGTCTTCCATGTCAACATGATGAAAGCTTATCATGGCAGGGAAGCCTGTGCTTTCCCGGTGTGCAGTATGCCAGAGGACGAGGAGGAGGACCTCGTGGACCTGCTCCCTCACTTCAGTGCAGGGGAGTCCAGCGAGGTGGCACCAGTAAACCCCCTGCTGTCTGAGACCCAGCGGTCACAGCTGGAGAAGGTCCTGCGCCCTCTTCCTGGCCTCTTCTCTGGAAAACCTGGAAGAACGGACCGAGCCGTCCACCATGTGGACACAGGGAATCATGCCCCTATCCGGCGCTCGCCATATCGCGTCTCCTTGGAGGTACAGGTCCAGATGCGTAAGGAGATAGACAAGATGCTGGAATTGGGGGGGATTCAAAAGTCACACAGTGCGTGGGCGTCACCTGTAGTCCTTGTACCTAAGAAAGACCGGACCACTTGGTTCTGCGTGGACTACCGGGAGCTCAATGAAATCACTGTCGATGATGCGTACCCCATGCCGCGTAACAACGACCTATTGACCGGTTGGGCAAGGCTCAGTTCTTGTCCATCATGGATTTGAGCCGAGGATACTGGCAGATACCCCTGTTCCCAGAGGCACAGAAGCGATCGGCCTTTATCAATCCTTTTGGACTGTACGAGTCCACTGTCATGCCATTCGGCATGAAGAATGCTCCTGCCACTTTCCAGTGGATGGTCAACTCCCTGCTGGCAAGATGCGAGGATTTCGCCGCGGCGTACCTGGATGACATCGCCGTCTTCAGCTCCACTTGGGAGGTGTTTGGTAGTTGCGTGATGGGAATACCGTTCCGAGTCCAACCCTACCTCGCACTTGGTTCCACGACCCTGCCCTTATGAGGAGATATATAGAGATGAGCGAGCATACTCGTCCGAGCTTGGTGCTCGTTCGAGTATTAGGGTACTCGTAAGTGCTCTCTGCTTGGACGAGTATCTCGCCATGCTCGAGGAAATGGCAACTTCCGCATCGTGCATTTTTTTTTAAACTCAGCCAATCACAAGCCAGGAGACTCTGCGGTACACCCAGAATCACTTGGGGCCCTTACATGTCAGCAGAGGTTGGCTGGCCTGATCAGGTGACCCTGGAATATACTAGTGACTGGCCGCGGTGCTCGGCTCAGATGCTGTCTGGATGTCGTTAGGGATAGAGCTGCTGCGTTTAAGGGAGAGTGTTAGGGCCTGCATTTAGTTCTCTGTTAGGCAGGAATAACCCACAAAGAACCCAACAGCCCTTCTAAGGGCTACAAGACATTTTTTTTTGTCTCCTGGCTTGGCTGGCTGGCTGGCTAGCACTAGTACTGCAGCTATAGCCATATATAACCCCCTTTTTTTAATGTTATATTTCAGTGATACAAATCCATTTCACACAGCAGTGTGGAACCATTCTGTCTGTCACTGTCAGTTAGCTCTACGATAGTTTCTGCACGTCACGTTCCCAAAAAAACAAAACTCCAAAAAAAATATATAAAAAAATAGTTTTTTTGTTGTTTTAGCTTAGTGATACAAATCCATTTCACACAGCTGCGTTTAACCATTCTGTGTGTCACAGTTCAGTACACTCACTCCAATCCGTATTTTCTGTCCAGGTGACACTTTCTGTATGTCACTTAATACAACCAAGTCTTTTGCTGCCTGTCACGTATATAGCTTGATCCCAAAAATCTCTGTGCGACATTTGTCTGGGTCGCAGTCTAAATAGCCACCGTCAGTAGGGTGTCAGTTAGCTCTACGATAGTTTTTGTACGTCACGTTCCCAAAAAAACAAAACTCCAAAAAAAATATATAAAAAAAATATTTTTTTAGTTGTTTTAGCTCAGTGATACAAATCCATTTCACACAGCTGCGTGGAACCATTCTGTGTGTCACAGTTCAGTACACTCACTCCAATCCGTATTTTCTGTCCAGGTGACACTTTCTGTACGTCACTTAATTAAACCAGACTGAACAAGTTTGTGGGTTTCAGTACAGCAGGCCCATTTATTTTTTATATAATACACTTATATACAGAAAATGTTGAACCCCAGGGCTAAGGGTCGAGGACGAGGGCGTGGGCATTCAATTACTGCAGGGGGCAGAGGCCGTGTTCCTGGGCAGGGTGAGACAGTACCTGCTGATGAGGGAGCAGGGGAACGCCGCAGAGCTACACTCCCTAGCTTCATGTCTCAACTTACAGGGACACGTGGTAGAGGACTGTTGAAACCACAACAGTGCGAACAGCTAATGTCGTGGATTGCAGAAAATGCTTCAAGTAATTTGTTCACCAGTCAGTCTTCCACGCAGTCCACCCACGTTACCCAAGGGAGCACTCCTCTGGCTCCTCCACCTCAACCTCCTTCCTCCCAGTCTGCCCCCTCCCAGGAAAATTTGGAATGCGATCCGGCATACTCTGAGGAACGAGGAACTGTTTTCTGGACCCTTCCCAGAGTCACAAACCACTTCTCAGGTTGCTGCTGACCTCGTTCCCGATGCCCAAGTTTTTCAACTGTCACAGTCTGTGGGTGATGATGATGATGACAATGTTGACTTAGTGGAAGAAGTGTGTAAAGAGGTGTCGGACGATGAGGAGACACGGTTGTCAGACAGTGGTGAAGTTGTTGTCAGGGCAGGAAGTCCGAGGGGGGAGCAGACTGAGGAATCGGAGGATGACGAGGGGACTGACCCAAGCTGGGTTGATAAGCCGAGTGAAGACAGTGCTTCTGAGGCGGAGGCGAGTGCTGCACCAGAACAGGTTGTAAGAGGCAGTGGTGTGGCCAGAGGGAGAAGCAGGGCCAGAGCTGGTGCATCAGCAGCAACTGTTTCACGTAGTGAAGCTCCCGTGGCGAGGCCTAGATGTTCGCAAGTCTGGAGGTTCTTTAAAGAAAGTGAGGATGACCGACGGACTGTGGTGTGCAACCTGTGCCACACCAGGATCAGCAGGGGTGCCACCACTACTAGCCTAACCACCACCAGCATGCGCAGGCATATGAGTGCTAAACACCCCACTCAATGGAACCAAGGCCGTTCACCACCTCCTGCGGGTCACACCACTGCTCCTTCCCCTGTGTCACTCGCTGCCTCTGCTAGTCAACCCCCTGTCCAGGACCCCGGCACGAGCGCCTCCCGCCGGAAAACCACACCTTTGCCTCCACGATCCTCCACAGTGTCCACCAATGTGTCCCAGCGCAGCGTTCAGCTGTCTTTACAGCAGACGCTGGAGCGCAAGAGGAAATACAGTTCCACCCACCTACATGCCCAAGCCCTCAACGTCCACATCTCCAAATTGCTGAGCCTGGAGATGCTGCCCTATAGGCTCGTAGAGACTGATGCCTTTCGCAATCACATGGCGGTGGCTGCCCCTCGGTATTCGGTCCCCAGCCGCCACTATTTTTCCCGATGTGCCGTCCCAGCCCTACACCAGCACGTGTCAGAGAACATCCTTCGTGCCCTGACCAACGCTGTTTCTGAGAAGGTCCACCTAACCACGGACACGTGGACAAGTGCTGCCGGGCAGGGACATTACATCTCACTGACGGCACATTGGGTTAACTTGGTGGAGGCTGGGACCGAGACTGACCCTGGGGCCGCTCATGTACTGCCCACACCGAGGATTGCGAGGCCTACCTCGGTCACGGTCTCTCAGATGTACTATGCCTCCTCCTCCGACCCCTCCTCCTCCTCCACCTCCTCCTCCGAATTACCATCTGTGGGCACGGCGCCTTCAGTAGGTAGCTCTAGGCGCAGCAGCAGTGCCGTGGGTAAGCGCCAGCAGGCGGTGCTCAAACTGCTGAGCTTAGGTGACAAAAGGCACACCGCCCAAGAGCTGTTACAGGGCATCACGGCGCAGACCGATCTGTGGCTGGCATCGCTGAACCACAAGCCAGGCATGGTTGTGTGTGACAACAGGCGTAACCTGGTGGTGGCTCTGCAACTCGGCAGACTGACACATGTGCCATGCCTGGCCCACGTGTTCAATCTAATAGTTCAGCGGTTCCTCAAGACATACCCCAATCTGTCTGATTTGCTCACCAAGGTGCGCCGCATCTGTGCGCATTTCCGCAAGTCGACCACAGATGCTGCCACTCTCAGGGCAGCGCAGCGCCGCCTACAACTGCCCGCTCACCGACTGTTGTGCGACATGCCCACGAGATGGATTTCAACAATAAACATGTTATCCAGAGTTTACCAGCAGCACAGAGCGATTGTAGACTGCCAGATGTCAACTTCCACCAGAACTGGTAGTCAGGTCAGTCAGATTCCTCAAGTCTACAATGAGGAGTGGACGTGGATGTCTGATATCTGCCAGGTGTTGAGCAACTTTGAGGAGTCAACACAGATGGTCAGCGGCGATGCCGCCATTATCAGCCTCACCATCCCGCTGCTTTGCCTGTTGAAAAACTCACTGCTCAGCATCAAGTCGGATGCTTTGCGCTTGTCACAAGAGACGGTGGAGGAAGATACGTCGCTTGATAGCCAGAGCACTCTCCAGTCTGTTCTCAGAGCGTATCGGAGGAGGGGGATGAGGATGAGGAGAATGTCGGCGAGACAGTAGAGGGTACCAGTGCTCAGTCCTTAACTCTTGAGCGTGTATGGGCTGAAGAGGAGGACTTGGAGGACTTGGAGGAGGAAATGGAGAGTCAGGCCAGTGAGGAGAGGGAATTCTTACGTGTTGGGACTCTGGCGCACATGGCAGACTTCATGTTAGGCTGCCTGTCCCGTGACCCTCGCGTTAGAAGCATTTTTTCAAACACCGATTACTGGGTGTTCACTCCTCCTGGACGCACAGTACAAGC
>ONZH01015440.1:0-39532 GCA_900303285.1 Rhinella marina | reverse complement strand
TTTTAACCGGTCTCACCTCTTGGGCCTGCACAAAATGTTTAAGAGGTTTCAACCTCTTGGGCCCCCACAAAATTTTTAATAGGTCTCACCTCTTGGGCCTCCTCATAATTTTTAACAGGTCTCACCTCTTGGGCCTCCACATAATTTTTAACAGGTCTCACCTCTTGGGCCTCCTCATAATTTTTAACAGGTCTCACCTCTTGGGCCTCCACATAATTTTTAACAGGTCTCACCTCTTGGGCCTCCACAAAATGTTTAAGAGGTGTCACCTCTTGGGCCTCCACATAATTTTTAACAGGTCTCACCTCTTGGGCCTCCACAAAATGTTTAACAGGTCTCACCTCTTGGGCCTCCACAAAATGTTTAAGAGGTCTCACCTCTTGGGCCTCCACAAAATGTTTAACAGGTCTCACCTCTTGGGCCTCCACATCATTTTTAACACGTCTCACCTCTTGGGCCTGCACAAAATGTTTAAGAGGTCTCACCTATTGGGCCTCCACATAATTTTTAACGGGTCTCACCTCTTGGGCCTCCACAAAATGTTTAACAGGTCTCACCTCTTTGGCCTCCACATAATTTTTAACACGTCTCACCTCTTGGGCCTGCACAAAATGTTTAAGAGGTCTCACCTATTGGGCCTCCACATAATTTTTAACGGGTCTCACCTCTTGGGCCTCCACAAAATGTTTAACAGGTCTCACCTCTTGGGCCTCCACAAAATGTTTAACAGGTCTCACCTCTTGGGCCTCCACAAAATGTTTAACAGGTCTCACCTCTTGGGCCTCCACATAATTTTTAACAGGTCTCACCTTTTGGGCCTCCACAAAAGGTTTAAGAGGTTAACAGTGGAAAGCAGCCAAAAGTGAAGTGCCATCTGTATGAAGTGCCATTTCCTCCTCCACCTCCTCCTCCTCCTCCTCCTTAACCGCCGTAGAATTGCTCCGTAAATAAGAAAAATGTATATATTTATGGCTCACCTCTTGGGCCTCCACATAATTTTTAACAGGTCTCACCTCTTGGGCCTCCTCAAAATGTTTAAGAGGTCTCACCTCTTGGGCCTCCACATAATTTTTAACAGGTCTCACCTCTTGGGCCTCCACAAAATGTTTAACAGGTCTCACCTCTTGGGCCTCCACAAAATGTTTAAGAGGTCTCACCTCTTGGGCCTCCACAAAATGTTTAACAGGTCTCACCTCTTGGGCCTCCACATAATTTTTAACACGTCTCACCTCTTGGGCCTGCACAAAATGTTTAAGAGGTCTCACCTCTTGGGCCTCCACAAAATGTTTAACAGGTCTCACCTCTTGGGCCTCCACATAATTTTTAACACGTCTCACCTCTTGGGCCTGCACAAAATGTTTAAGAGGTCTCACCTATTGGGCCTCCACATAATTTTTAACAGGTCTCACCTCTCGGGCCTCCACAAAATGTTTAACAGGTCTCACCTCTTGGGCCTCCACAAAATGTTTAACAGGTCTCACCTCTTGGGCCTCCACAAAATGTTTAACAGGTCTCACCTCTTGGGCCTCCACATTATTTTTAACAGGTCTCAACTTTTGGGCCTCCACAAAAGGTTTAAGAGGTTAACAGTGGAAAGCAGCCAAAAGTGAAGTGCCATCTGTATGAAGTGCCATTTCCTCCTCCACCTCCTCCTCCTCCTCCTTAAACGCCGTAGAATTGCTCCGTAAATAAGAAAAATGTATATATTTATGGCTCACCTCTTGGGCCTCCACATAATTTTTAACAGGTCTCACCTCTTGGGCCTCCACAAAAGGTTTAAGAGGTTAACAGTGGAAAGCAGCCAAAAGTGAAGTGCCATCTGTATGAAGTGCCATTTCCTCCTCCACCTCCTCCTCCTCCTCCTTAACCGCCGTAGAATTGCTCCGTAAATAAGAAAAATGTATATATTTATTGCTCACCTCTTGGGCCTCCACATAACTTTTTAACAGGTCTCACCTCTTGGGCCTCCACAAAAGGTTTAACAGGTCTCACCTCTTGGGCCTCCACATAATTTTTAACAGGTCTCACCTCTTGGGCCTCCACATAATTTTTAACACGTCTCTCCTCTTGGGCCTCCACATAATTTTTAATACGTCTCACCTCTTGGGCCTCCACATAATTTTTAAGAGGTCTCACCTCTTGGGCCTACACAAAATGTTTAAGAGGTGTCACCTCTTGGGCCTCCACATAATTTTTAAGAGGTCTCACCTCTTGGGCCTCCACATAATTTTTAAGAGGTCTCAACTCTTGGGCCTCCACATAATTTTTAAGAGGTCTCACCTCTTGGGCCTGTACAAAATGTTTAAGAGGTCTCACCTCTTGGGCCTCCACAAAATGTTTAAGCGGTCTCACCTCTTGGGCCTCCACATAATTTTTAAGAGGTCTCACCTCTTGGGCCTCCACATAATTTTTAAGAGGTCTCACCTCTTGGGGCTCTACAAAATGTTTAAGAGGTCTCACCTCTTTAGCCTCCACACAATTTTTAAGACGTCTCACCTCTTGGGCCTCCACAAAATTTTCCATGAGCCTCTGGCCAGCCCACGGCCTCTTCCTGCCTTTTGCGGTCCTATGCATCCCTCAACATCCCCACTGCTTTACCTGCTAGACATGACACTGGGCCAGGTCGGGTCACTGACATCTCAAGCGCCAACAATTTGTGCATTTTAAGGCTTCTGCATGTGTTTTTGAGTTGTTTTTACATTTTAAAGAAGACATGTCTGACCACATCTCACACACACACACAATGACAATTAGGGGTGGGGTCTATTTGCTTTCCCCCTTGCCTATGCCATCTGTGGTTGTCATAGGCAACGTGATTTTAAGGGGTGCAGAATTTCATCTTCTTTTTTGTCTAGTTTGGCTTGGGGTCCATGGCAATGTAGAGGAAAGAAGGTTTCCTTGTATGGTCTCACTTTACAGAGAGGTTATATTGTGTTTGGAGTGTATTGTTGAGAGGCTGTGATAGTGGCGTAATAGTGCGACTTGGGCGCGTTATATGCACCCAGACATGCTTCCCCTGCTGTCCTAGTTGCATTCCAGCAGTGTTGGCATCCTTTTCTGAGGTTCCAGGGTGGACTTGGTGACCTCCAAGTGGTCGAATTGAGATTTCCAAGTGGCGAGCATTTTTTCCCCATAGACTTTAATGGGATTCGATATCTGGTCGAATAGTCGAATTTCGCGGTCTATTCGAATCGAATTTCGAAATTTCGAATATTTCACTACTCGCTCATCTCTAATCACCAACAACTCCATCTACCTCCCTGACAACATTACCAACATCATCCACCGCACTAACATCAGTATCTAAAGCACCAGCGACCACTTCATCTGCGCCAACAACTGTATCCACCACACTAACAGATTGCTGGTCAAGACGCTCAATACCCTGGTTCACCAAAACTGTTCGGGGACAGAAATCATTCTCCTCAATAAAATTCCTGTCCCCTCCTTCTAGTTTAAATGCCTGTCGAAAAAACACCTGAACTCTTCTCCAAGTACCTCAGTGCCTTTGTGTGACGGGTGCAGACCATCTCTCTTGTACATGTCCTTGCTACTCCACCTACTAACATTGTGACTAACAAACCCAAAACCTTAATCTTTACACCACTGCCTTAGCCAACCATTGAACTTCAGGATACGACATGCCTTAAAATTTTGAGAGTGGACTGGCAAAATCTCTGAAAAAGTAATGGAATCTGTCATTCTGCTCAGCTCCAGGCTGAGACTTTGAAATTCCATTTTCACCACATCAACATTTTTCTGGGACAAATCGTTTGTACCGAGATGAATAAACAGATCAACTTCAGTCTCCTTTGTTGCAGCCTTAACAATATTTGTGATCCGTCTTTTATCCCTGCTTGTAGTAGCACCAGGAAGACATCTCACCTCCTTCGGTCCATCCTCATTCTGACCTAAAGCAACAGCTCTAACAATCGAGTCACCAACAAGGAGATGCCTTCTCTTCTTTTTCATTCCACTTACTGCCCCTGACTGCTTGGTACCACTTTCTCCTTTGGCACTTACAACATCCTGTGCCTGAGTCAATAGAAACCTAACGAAGGACAAGTATACGTTCCTACATAAAAGTATGCAAACTGATCCAAAATAAGCAAAATCATTAGTGACCAGACACTCTAGAGCAGGGCTGGCCAACCTGAGGCTCTCCAGCTGTTGTAAAACTACAACTCCCACCATGCCCTGCTGTAGGATGATAGCTGTAGGCAGACTGGGCATGCTGGCAGTTGTAGTTTTGCAACAGCTGGAGAGCCTCAGGTTGGCCAGCCCTGCTCTAGAGTAAACTTATAGCATCAGAAAATGTAATCACACATGGCATTCAATGCAAGACATAAAGCAGCAATATAATAATAAATGCCATAATAAAGTATGAGTTGTCCAGGCTTTAGAATCCACATATGACCTGCTGCATGCATATTGCTGGAGAACAAGCTTCTCCACGGGATTTTATCCTGCACTAGACCACCTCAGCAGGGAGTATGTGTTGTTTCGAGGTCAGGCAGTCTCAGTTTGGCCTCTTTCACACGAACGTTGTTTTTGCGGGCTCCGATCCGCATTTTTCACATGAAAAATGCGGACCCATTCATTTCTATGGGCCCGCAAAAAATGCGGGCAGCACACCGTGTGCTGTCCGCATCCGTTGCTCCGTTCCGTTGGCCGCAAAAAAAAATAGAGCATGTCCTATTCTTGGCCGCAAAAAACGGTTTGCGGACCCATAGAAGTCAATGGGTCCGCAAAAAATGCGGAACGCCTCCGTATGTTGTCCGCATTTTTCGCGGATCTGTTGCCCAGACTCCTCTTAGCAAAACCATGTGACCATTTCACAGCTAGAGTTTCCAGGAAGTAATCAGGCATTTTGGCCGGGAGAGTTTCAGGAGTATATTTTCTGCTGAATATCTGTTGTGAAAAATGTCCCGTTGGGATGTGGAGAGTTTAATTACTCTCATTGAAGAGAGGCCAGAGCTCTGGGATACTCGGAGTGATGCCTACCATGATAGGCTCAAGAAGGATGCCTCCTGGAAAGAGGTCACTAAGTGCATGAGGCCAGCAGAGTGGAGAAAAGCCGACTCCAGTGGTCGGGCAGAATTGGGTGAGTAGACCAATATTATCTTTTTGTCGTGAGACATGTCTAAGTGCTATTCCATGTATTATGAATTGTATGTTAGTAATTGTTGAACTAGTCAAATATGTTAGCTCATGTGCGTAGGTAGCTACAGGGGACGCAGGTGTAGCAGCCACTTGTTGGCCCACAGCCACAAGGGCCACCCCTAAGGAGGCAGACTATTATAAGGAAGACATTATATAGTGAGACCCTGTAGGAACCATACTGATCAGCTGCCAGGCCTTGTCTGAGAGAGCACAACCCTGACTAGGCACAATAGTGACGGTTGCATGTGATTTTCTGTTTGTGAGTTTCTTGTGGTGTCCCGTTCAAAGCTTTGCTGTGTGGCCCAGCTAGTTGTAGTGATGCCACTGTGTCCACTTTAATTTTCCTTTTTTCAACTTCCCTTTCAGCAAATCTTGTATTCGTGCACCAAGATAAAAGAGCCTGTACACAATACGTCACTGTGCTGCTCATGCGCTCTGGCATTTTCAGACTATGCGTCTGCTCATTGCATATTTTGCAGGGTTTTTTGAACTATTATATGGCCTAAACTCCTTGATTAAAAAGAACTGGCCTGAAGGTATTCTGAATTGAAAGCTGCCAGTATTTAGTCTACTGCTGTGCACATGATCTGACAGAGGATTTGAAAAGAGCATAAACTTTTGTGAAATGTCCAGTCTGTCCTGTATCAGCAGTGTCATGTTTCTTGAAATACTTTGACTCATTCACATACAACATGCTTCTTGATTATCCCAGCAGCCACACATGTCACTCAGCCCTTGTATTCCCTTCCTTTGCAGAATGTGGTGGGGTGTAGAGGGGGAATGGTCCTAGCTTGTTTTTTGGTCATGTAACCAAATGTTAGCATCTAATTTCTTTTTTGGTTTTAAATGCAGTTAAGAAGGCCAAGACCCGATGGGCCAGCTGCCGCGACCAGTATCGGAGGGAATTGATGGAGAGTGGTCGGAGTGGGGATGGTGGTTCCCGGAAGAGGCCATATTTATACACTGAGCAGTTGCGCTTTTTGCGCCCTGTCCTTGATTTGAGGCCGTGAGTATTTTTGTTTTTAATTTTTAATTTTTATTTCATTCTAAAAGTTATTTACATTTTGGATTTTGAAGGCACATCCATGGGCAACAGAATTGCCCCCCAATTTTGCTTGGCATCAGACCACTGTATTTTATTATTTTAAATGGTGTGGGTTACGTGTGACATTAGCTACTTTATTATGTTTCTTCCCGAACTAAAATGCGTTTGAATAGTTGTTGGGTTTTCCGAAGTTTAAGATTTTCACAGAATTACAAAGCCCGCTGAAACCCCTCTGTACATCCCTTTCTTCATTTTGCCCTTATTTGGTGTCCAGAAGAATGGGACCAAAATCAGGTGTTAGAATTGAAATCCCTTTATTGTTGTGAAATATTTTCCTTCTGTAATCATGCATCAGACTAACTCCCAGAATCAGCAACCCCTCTCTCCTAACTATTATAGCTGGAATCTTAATCCCCTCAATAAATACATACCGGCCCTTGTCCAGATCAATTATAGTGAGCTGACCATCGCCACCTCCTCAGGGGTAGAGATACATAGTCTCAATGCTCTTACTGTAAAGAGTTCATAGTCTCCCTGCTCTTACCGTTAAGAACACTCTTCAATGTTTGTGTTGAAACCCAATTTCCTCCAGACACAGAGGATGTGCCCTCGTCATGCTCACAGTCCTTGGGCTAAATATATCATGGGAGACAATTCTGTACTGACCCCTGATATATTTATACATAGTTATTACATCTCCCCTCAGTCGCCCTTAATTTGGCTAATCTGGCTGGGACATTTAGGACACCCATTGAAGTTATTACTTTATTTGCCCTCCTCTGAACCCTCTCCAGCTCTGCTATGTCTGCCTTGTTCACAGTAGCCCATAACTGTACACAGTACTCCATGTGTGGTCTGACTAGTGATGTGTAAAGTGGCAGGACTATGTTCTCATCACCGCCATCTATGCCTCTTTTGATGCAACCCATTATCTTATTGGCCTTGGCAGCATCTGTCGGACACTGGTTTCTACAGCTTATATTTTGCTGTTCACTAAACTTCCTGGGTCCTTTTCCATGTCAGAGTTACCCAATGCTTTACCATTTAGTATGTACTGGGGACTTGCAATGTTCCTTTAACATATGCATAAACTTTAAGTTGTGTTTGTAGCAAATCAGGCATCTGTAGCATTGGGATGGCCTCTACTCTTTAAATTTGTGTACATATTTCCGAGTATGTGAATTACATTTATATATTGGTTTCATTAATTAGCCATTTTACTAAGGACACAATCTTTTTCAGAATTTTAATGTGTGCCCAATTTCTAATGTATTTTTTTTCATTTTTGTACAGAACTGTGGACAGTCTGGATGAGCCCGAAGGTGAGGCTTCGGATGTGGCTCCACAGGAACCTCCGCCTTCACAGACAACTGAGGGGTCGCATGAGGGGACACAGGAGGAAGGAGCAGAAGCTGAGGAAGAACACACATCCTCTGCCCAGGTCCCCACCAGCCCTGAGGTGGCCCCAAGGACCCTGCCGCCAAGGAGGCGCCGTACTGCCCCTCAAGCTTCTTCTGGGATAGGGCCAAGGGAGATAGTCGACAGACAGGTGATCGATTACCTATCCCAGAGGAGGCCTGAGGGGCCCGAAGTCAGTCTGTTGAAGGGGCTTGGACATTTGTTTGCCAAAGTCCCTGACCATCGACAGACTGCTTGTACGGCGGCCCTTGCCATGGTATTGGAGATGTTTTCGTCTCCATACCAAGGGGACATTGTGAAGTTAATTCACAATGTCCGCCTGCAGGTCCTTGGGGCTGCTCCAGATCCTGCTCCTCCTCAGCAGACCAGCTATGTGGCGCAGCCTTCTTATGGCCATCAGCCCAGCTATGGGCCGCAGCCTTCTTATGGCCAGCAGCCCACCTATGGGCCTCAGTCCACGTATGGCCAGCAGCCCACCTATGGCCATCCACAACCCTATGGCCACCAGCCAACATATGGGCAGCAGCCAGCCTATGGCCAGCCGACTACCTATGGCCAGCAACACACCTTGGGCCAAACAGGCCACATATGTTGGTCCCCCCCGAATGGCCCCTTCAGACCATTCAAATGCTCGCCCGGAGCGTATGCCTGCTCCATCTACCTCCACTGCCTCTGATTCAGGCAACGTTCAGCAGGCAACCGGTTCATGTGTGGGACATTCTTTCACGCAAGATTTGCTTGAGCCTTAATTTTTTATTTTGGATTTGTAATTTGTTTTGTTCCGTGTAATTTAAGTTTTTATTTCACTACTTGGAAAAGTAAAGTCTAAGTTATCAGTCTATGCAAGTTGTGTGTTGTTTTATTTCGTCATGTTAGTTTGGTCATGTATCCTTCATTTGCATAGTTCTGGACAATAATTTAGGGATTCCAGCCAGATTGACAATAATGTAAATACATCTTACATAAAATAGACCTGAGCAAATAAATGTGGCCAAATTTTGCCCGCAAAACATAAATTAGCTAGTAGAAAAACTCGCTACCCCAAAATTTGAGACACAACATTTGGCCACAAAAGGAATGTTTATTTGGGAAACTCAGACAAGTCTAACCTTTCGATGTAAAACATATCCAATAGGATGAAACACAGATTGATTTATATACATACTTTTATAATTTCAAAATAGTAACATTACTTTTTGGAATCGAAACTATTACAATCCAAATATATTGTTCGTGGAAGAATGCTTTGCACACTCTTGCCATTCTCTGGCTGAGCTTCAAGAGGTCGTCACCTGAAATGGTAGTAAAACTGACTTGAAGGAGTTCCCATAAATGTTTTGCACTTGTTGTCCATTTAGCCTTCTCTCCAGCTCACCTCAAACTATCTTTATTCGTTTCCGGGATGGTGACTGTGGAGGGAAGGTCATCTGGCATAGCACCTCATCACTCTCCTTCTTGTTGGGTCAAATAGCCCTTATACACAGCAGCGACGTGTGTTTACAGACATTGTCCTCTGGAAAATTAAATGTTGGTAAGAAGAAATTGCAAGCGGAGATAATAACATGCTGCTGCAAGATGCTGTTTTAGCCATGCTGGTTCCGTAGACCGTTAGTGTTGTTAGAAATTATCGATTCTAAAGCTTTCAACAAAGCAGACACACACCCTCACACCTCCTACTCCATGTTTTACGTAGTGAACTAGGCTTGGGGTCTCCATAGTTTCACCTCATTTTATTGGCTAAGATTGACGTTTTATTTAAAGGGGTTATGCAAGTTATAGATATTGATGAGCTATCCTCAGGATAGATCATAAATATCAGAGCAGCGGGGTTCCGACAAACGGCACCCCCGCCGAGAAGCTGGCCAAGTGTATGGGAGCCATTCTTACATACAAATGAATGGGGCGGTGAGGTGTAATTACACCGACTCACCACTACCCCTTAGTCGTCCAACATGTAAATAGTGAAGAGGAGGCAGCGCGGATACGGCGCTTGTCTCCTCTTCAAACAGCTGATTGTCGGGGTTGCCGGCTGTCGGACACCCGCTGAACTGAGATTGATGACCTATCCTGAGGATAGCTAATCAATATCTATAAATAGCATAACCCCTTGAAAGAAATCTCTTAGAATCCCAAACATCCTCCAAAAGACAACATTTTTAAACCAGATAAAGAAAAGTCGGATATTGCTAAATTTAAGGGAGTACTATGGGCCAAATAATTCCGCCTGACATAACAATACAGATTTTAACATGAATGATATTTATCTGTTTCCAAATAAAAGAGGTATTAGAAGGTTTAAGCTACCAAAAATGCAAAGGTCTAAGTGATGCTTCCAAATTTCACAAACAAATATAAAGCAAAACACACATCTCTTCAGACATTTGCATTTTAATATTACTGGCCAAACCTCAGCCCGCAAGCCCACGTCAAGGGTCCTCTGTCTCTTGCGAGTCCCTACACTAACTTATATATAAAGTATAATCAAATATATCCTAGAAAATAAAAAACAAACTAACGAGCAAAGAAGAACTCAAAAGGTGCCACGAATTGCATCCATCTGCCACGACAATGATCCCTGGGGGCTGATGAAGTAGTCTGCATAAAGTTCCCGAACTGCAATGCCTGCAGTAGCAGGTCGCCTATGCATCCTGAGATACAAACCAACATTGGGACATGTTTGAATGTCACTCTGGTCAACATCCCAGGGAGCATCGTGAATCCTGGTGAAGTTGTGAAGAATTACACAAGCTTGAACAACCAGGGTGGCATTGTCCGGATCCATCTGTATGGTTGACAGAAATACCCTCCACTTGGTAGAGAGTATACCAAAAGCGCACTCAACATACCGGCGGGCAGTGCTCAAACGGTAGTTGAATATACGCCTCCTGACATCCAAACCGCGGCGAGGAAAAGGTCGCATTACATGGGCTGTCAATGCAAAACCTTCGTCTGCCACGATCACAAACGGAGCCGGCGGACCTGCAGATCCAGGCAGTCTTCTAGGCTCAGGAAGGGAAAGCTGATTGGCACGAAGCCGCTCACCGATTCTAGAAGCACTAAAGATGCGAGCATCCGAATTGCTTCCATAGGCCCCAATATCAACCATTATAAACTTATAGTTGCTGTCAGCCAAGGCCAAAAGCACTATAGAAAAATAATGTTTATAATTGAAGTATCGGGAGCCAGAGTGAGGAGGCTTCAACACACGAATGTGTTTGCCATCCAGTGCCCCAATGCAATTTGGAAAATGAGGCAGAAGCATTGAATCCCTCCGAAAACGAAGCCAATCCTCTGCTGTGGGCTGTGGCATCACCATCTCACGGAGTCGCAGCCAGATGACTTGACAAGTATGTGACACGATTCCTGAAATTGTCGAAATCCCCAAAAGAAACTCAAAATGCAAAGAAGAAAATGAGTTCCCAGTTGCAAGAAATCTGTGGAGGGATCCCAAAAAAAAAATCAGGGTAGCAAACACAAAAAGGTCCATAAAAATTATACACAGAAACGATATAACTTACCTTAGGGTGACGAGCAGCCTTTCTGAAGGTGAAATACGGCGACGCATGTTGGTGTCCTGAAAAGTGAGATCTGGACGGACATACGACAACAGCAAATCAAACGTAGCCACTGACATGCGACAGAAGCCAAAAAACTTCTCAGGATGGCGACGAAGGTCAGTGAACAGGGTGTGAAAATGGCCTTTCCTGTACCGTTGAGAAACTATGGGGTGAACCCAGAATCTCTTCCTCCTCCTCCTCGGTTCATCAGCCAGCAGAGATGAAGAATGACTGTATCGCCGAAAAAGAAGCCAGTGCAGGATAACCTCATCATCAGAATCATCACACATGGTGACAAGAATCCGGAACAAGCAAAGCAAACAAGGGAAACCAAGCTACCTCAGAATGCTGCTTCAAACCATATGGAAATGGCAAAAAACACACAGGTGGCACAACTTAAATACTAATTCCAGGGGGTGTAGACCACTTTTAAAAAAAAAAATGTCACTTTCCGTTTTTTAAACGGTCCGCAAAAAACGGAACACATACGGAGACACAACGTCCGTTTTTTGCGGAACAACGGAAACATTACGGAATACAAACGGAATCTTAAAAAAACGGAAAACGGACCCGTTGGACCGCAATTTGCGGACCGCAAAAAACAACGTTCGTGTGAAAGAGGCCTTTATCAGAGAAGCCTGTTATGTACTGAAGCCATTCGAAGAAGCCACCAGACTTGTCAGTAGAGACAACTACTGTATCAACAATGCCATCCCCCTGATATTTTAATAAGAGCAGACACTGAACCTGATGCTACAAGGGATTGCGGAAGAAGAACAGTTTTTGCATCTTGCTGGCCACCCTGTAGCTGTTGGGAATCCAAACAGAGAAAGTCCAGTGGAGAAACAAGTGGTAGATGAGGAGCTGTCACTGGAGTAGGAGGAGGAGGTGGAGAAGGAGGGATAGTCACTTGTGTAGGAGGACCAGGCCGATAATGATGACAATGACACTGGCCATGATGACAAATCTTCTCAGTGGGGGGATGGAGTTGGGAAGACCTGGATCCCCAGGACGCTGGCAAGAATGGTAAGCTGGATAGTTGCTTGCTTAAGCACTGATAGGCATATCATTCACATGAAGCAATCTTATGATTACTGGATAGCCATGCTTTTAGACTATCAAAGCAAAATGGAGGGATGTTTTCTTGTTGCCGAAAGGGAGACCTAATTGCTTTATTACCAGGACACAATGTGTATACAGCTTGCCACAGATTTAGTTGAGCAGATGCCTGCTTCCTACATGTCCCTACTCACCCTTGCATAGTCACTAGAGATCAGAGAATCGAAGCTGACGAAGTGGAATTTGTTACGAATTTCATGGAAAATTCGATTCGCAATGAAAGCGAATTTCTTGGCAAATCATAGTAACAAATTTTTTTTTTCCTAAAATGGCCACAAGCACATGGCATGACATGGGGAAGGATCTCTGCGACAAAGAAGTAAACACCCACAATGAGATCACATGCAGACATGTAGCCAATCAGCAGCCAGCCAGGTCCTGTGATGTCACAGCCCTATAAAAGCTCTGCACCGCTGGAATCTGCCATTTGCCATGAGATTTAGAGCAGGGACAGATGTGAGCTGCGTTAGGGCAAGTGATAGGAAAATGTTTCAAAATACAAAAAAAGAGATCAGGGATAGATAACCTGAATTGCAGGGATAGGAGAGGGACGATTTGTGGACAGAAAATCAGGCAGTGAATCGCTATCCATATACACAGCAGCAGTAGTGAGTGGGCATAGGGGTTAGCCTTCTGAAGGCTGTTTTTGGGTGCTTTTTTTTTTTTCCCTTTTGGTACTTTTTATTTAACTTTTCGATTAATTCCATACAGATGTTCAAAATATTTATACATAAACAATACAAATTAATACCTAAATACCCCCCCACCCACCCGGGGGCACACCAATGAGAGAGAAAGCAAAAAAAAAAAAAAATTAACAGTTATATAGCCCTACTGTCTCTTCCCATTTCAAGTAGCTTGGAACTCTTGGGGAAATCCAATTCCGAGCTATGATCAATTTTGCTATCAGCAAATCACGTAATAAATTAATTTTAGTTTCCTTTGGTGCATTGATTTGAGTATCATCTCCCAAAATTGCTAATTTCAAAGTCAGTTCCAACTGTAGTTTTAATTTATTCGCTAATTTCCCATTAATCTCCTGCCAGAATTTCATTAGCTCTCTGCAGGACCAAAACATGTGAGTCATTCCAGCCTCTATTTCTCCGCAACGGGGGCACTTAACGTTCCTGGCCCTTCTAAATCTATTAAGAAGTTTAGGGGTGTAATAAAGTCTATGTACTATATTGAACTGCACCATACGATGGTTTCCGGATCTAGAGGCTTTACTGATATTTTGAAATACTGTACTCCATTGAATTTCTCCAATCAGCCCCGTCTCCTCTTCCCACGCTCTTATACATTTAAATTCCACCGAGAAGTGTTCTCTGAGATCTCTTTATTTTTAATTCTACCATTTCTAAGATTATTTATTAGTCCAGGTGTATTTTCTATTTTATTTGTCCCTTTCTTCAGAATTTGGTTCAATGCGTGTTTGAGTCTAATATATTCGAGCCAGTATTTTGTGGTAAGCCCTAGGGCCTCCCTGAATTCATCCCAGTTTATAACCTCGTTGGCACATACCAATTTCCCCAATTCAAAATTACCTATTTTCTTTTGGCAGCTCAATACCCCCAAATCACAAACAGATTGTAGATTCTTATTATTAAACACCGGTGCAAAATTCAGTATCCCATATGTTTTCAGTATATTTTTAACCTCACTCCATATCCTAATATATTTTCCTACTAATGGGAATAATTCCCAATCTTTACTTCTTTGCCCTGACTCTAGCCATTGGAAGATATCCTGAAAGTCTCCCTTAGTTCTTGCAATCAAGTATAGAAAAAAATAATTCTGCTTCCATCTGGCTATATGATAAAGTTGTGAGGCCAAAAAGTATGTCTTCGCATCAGGCAGGGATAATCCTCCCTTCTCTTTTTTCACATACAAACTTTCCTGTCTGATGCGAACACGCCCCCTGCCCCATATCAAGAAATTTAATATCCTTCTTATCTTCTTATATACACCGTTTTCAATCCATATGGGAGAACAGCCAAATACGTACAAAAGTTTCGGGAGAAGGACTGACTTAATCAATACTATCTTATCTACCCTAGATACATTTAATCTATTCCACGTGCGTTCTTTTGCCTCTAAGAGGTCAAGAATCCTGTCTACATTTAATCTACCAAAATCTGTTATTTTCCCTGAGATGTAAATACCGAGATACCTAAAATAATCGCCATCTTTTAAGACAGTCACATAATTACTTGTTACCGTATTTTCCCCTCCTAATGGGAGGAGTACAGACTTCTGCCAATTTATAGAAATGCCGGAAAAAAAGCCAGTTTCCTGGATAATTTTGATGACCTCCGGGAGAGAATCCAGGGGATTCGCCAAAAATAAGAGCAGGTCGTCCGCGTACAGCGACACCCTGTCCCTGTCTCCCCGCGACCCAAAACCCCTAATTAACAAGCTTTCTCTTATCAAAATTGCCACGGGTTCAATACTTAGGGCGAAGAGTAGCGGGAAGAGGGGACAGCCTTGTCTAGTCCCACGGCTTAATGGGAATTTATCAGATGATATTCCCCCAATTTTCACTGTTGCATACACCTTCTCATACAGAATCTTCACCATTTTTATAAATAAGTCACCTATTCCAAACCTCCTCATAACGCTCCATAGGAACTCCCACTCCATCCTGTCAAACGCCTTACTTGCGTCTAAAGACAGGATGGAGTGGGAGCCCCCACTGTCCAAAAACTGCATATTTCCAAACAATCTCTCCAAATTTGTCCTTGACGTCCTACCCGGGATAAACCCACACTGATCCCCGCTTATAATGCTACCTATTACTTTAGAGAGCCTATTAGCCAGTAATCTTGCAAATATCTTGACGTCGGTGTTGAGGAGGGATATTGGTCTATAAGATTCTGTGTCTAATGGGTTTTTACCTTCCTTATGAATCATTATAATCTCGGCCAGCCTCATTGATTCTGGAAGCTCCCCCCTCTCCACCGACTTCAAAAGCACTCTATGCAAAGTAGGCAGCATGATTTCCTCCTGGGCTCGATATAGCTGAAACGGGAAACCATCTACTCCGGGAGATGTATTTCCTTTAATTGATTGCAATGCGTCTTTAATCTCCAGTACAGTAATTGGAGAGTCCAACACCTGTCTATCTATCTCAGAGATAGCAGGGAAGGGAATCCTGTCTAGAAATCTGTTTAGATCTACACTAGAATAACTAGTTTCCGAGGAATATAACTTCTTATAATATTGAGAAAATACATCCACGATCTCCTGCGGCTGAACCACTATCTGACCGTTCCTATTCTTAATGGCACCTATTATTTTCCCCCCCTCTTGACCATGAATTAGAGTCATCAGTCCTCTATTTGGTTTGCCTGAGTCCTTATAGTATTTTATACCTCTTAATAGGTTTTGATTTTTAGCCTTCAACATCATATATTGTCTTAATTCTGCCTGGGAGCCCTTAAGATCACTCTCTATTCCATCACAGGGGTTTAATTTAAATTTTTCCTCATCTTCCTTGACTTTTCGTTTTAACTCTTCTTCCCTCTTTCTAAAAATTTTTTTTGTGCTATTAATAATACCAATATATCTACCTCTTATAACTGACTTAATGGCATCCCAAACTACCAAGTCAGAGGCAGAATTCCAATTGAGGTCGATGATCTCACCAATTTCTTTTGCTATTTTTTTATTACCCTCTATTAACGAAAACCAGTATGGGCCTATCCTTGTTCTCTCCCGATTATAACCTATATTTCCTACAAACTCCACTAGCAACGGCGAATGGTCAGAGACTGTACGAGTGAGATATTGAACTTTCCCCACATACTTGACTGCACTATTGTCAACTAATACTAAGTCGATTCTGGACATAGTCCGACTGGATTTATTCCAACAGGAGTATGTTTCAACCCCTGGGTTCCGGCTTCTCCAAATATCCTGAAGTCCCATCTCAGAAATCACTCTACAGAAGGGAGTTATGTCCGGTAGTGATTTCGGGGGGGGTAACTCTAAGTCTGTCAGCTCGTTCATCCATGACTGCGTTGAAATCCCCCATCACCAGTACCGGACAGCGCTCCTTCCCCTCACAGAAACAAAAAAAAATTGACATAATCTTAAAATTAAACGGCGGCGGATTGTATATAAATGCCAAAATACACACAGTACCATTTAATTTACAGTGAAAAAAAATAAATCTACCTTCCCTATCTATAGTTTTATCATATACTTCCCAATATACCTTTTCATGTATCAATACAGTGACACCCCTAGAGTATTCAGAAAAAAAAGCGTGATATTGTGATTTACACCATCTTCTACCAATAATGTGAATCTTATCCTTCGTCATATGTGACTCTAGAAAACATACTATCCCTGGTGAATATTTACCAACATAGTCGAATATTGCGGTCCGCTTATGGCGTTCCCTCAAACCCCTTACATTCCATGTTAATATATTTGTGTTATTTACCATATACCATAAATGTTATACATTCCTGCTCGCCTATAGTGAATAAATAAAAAAAAAAAAAAAAGGGGACCTCACTCTCTCCTTGGTGTATCTCCCCTCCCCCTAATGGTTCGGTTTGGAACCTCAAACCCGAACCTCTCTACTAAGCTGACCAGCTGAATCCCACTACTAAATTCATTTTGACCCTTTGCCGTCCATCCAAGTGGTTGCTTCTACTGGGGTAGAGAAAAACCAGGTTCGTTCCTGATATTCAACGCGAAGTCGGGCTGGAAACAAAAGGGCATATTTTAAACCATTTTGAACTAATCTCTTCTTTGTTTGGAGAAAAGTAGCTCTGTTTTTTTGAGTGTCTAAGGCGAAGTCCTGATAAACTGAAATTTTATTTCCGTTAAATTTTAGATCACCCAGCGCTCTGTTTTTCCTCAAAATATTGTCTCTATCACGGAAACTTAATAATTTCACAATAATGGACCGGGGATAACCGCCTGCTGGCGGTGGTTTAAACGGGACTCTATGGGCTCTCTCCACACAGAAATTAGCTGAAAGGTTAGCTTGGCCCACTACGTCCAAGAGCCAGTTCTGGATAAACATCGCTGTGTCCTTGCCCTCGGAACCTTCAGGGAAACCAATTAACCTTAAATTAGATCTTCTGGATCTGTCTTCTAGGTCCGTTATCTTTGCTCTAAGGGTCTTGTTTTCATTTCTCACCTCTGCCATTTCTTTCACTATTTTTGCCATGTTGTCCTCCAAGTTGCTAATCCTTTGTTCTGCCTCTCCTACCCTTTCTTTAAAGGATGTCATGTCTGATCTCAAAAGGGAGAGGTCAATTCCAATTGCTCCCACTTGAGAAGCTAAGTCTCTAATCGAGTTATCGCAGTTTTTTATCGCGGACATTAAGTCCGCCAACCATTCAGGCGGATGTTGAATCTCAGATTCTATCACAGAGATGTTGGGGGATTCATTTGCTTTTCTTTTTTTTGGTTCCACACTACTCTTTCCAACCTTTACATCCCTGGGCTTCTCTGCCTGAATGTTTAAACTCTGATCCAGTTTTATTAACCCTTTAGTCTCTTTTTTTTCCTTCACCTCAGGCTCCATTTTTTTCCCTTTAGAATGCGTTCCCGCCATGTCCATATTCCACTATAACGTAGTATTGCCGCTTATACTATTCATGCAGGAATAAAAGCCTTAATCCATGGCCTCGGATCGCAACCCTTAGCAAACTTATAATATGGGAGCCGTAAAATTGCTGTTAATAACAGGCAGTTTAGTGAGTTAGTTGGTTAATATTTTCGGCGCTGAGGTAAAGGAGGTAGGCAGGCAGCAATGATTTGACAAACACGGCACTGACAGATATTTGTTAGTCTTATTAATGTGGCAGTATAGGCAATATTACACAGAGGTTAGGACTGATGAAAACGTATAGTCCTGCATGCAGGTCTCACCCACTCTTGGATCTCAAGCCGCTGTACACAGGTCCATCTAATGTGCCACAATGATATTTCTCCTTGTTGGCTCCTGTTAAGCGAGCTGTGCTAAAACTTAAGGCCAAGGTTTCCTCCGGCCCGGGTCACAGCAGCAGGCTGCATTCTCCCCACACCATGGCGGCTTATGGAAGCTCATGCGACGGCACCGCGTCCCGGCGTCCTCCTCTCGTGACGCTTCCTCTCCACCTCCGGCCGCTCAGCAGTCTCCGCATAAGCCGACGCGACGTACGTTCCGGGTCAGCTCACCGCGGTCTCCCACGCCAGCGCTGGCTTCACTGCCCGTCCTCCGCCCGATCACCCGCCCCAGTCTACGGACAAGGCCTGGCCAGGGTCTCCTGATAAGTTACAGGATCAATACATGGGATCAGCTGGCGGGACGAACCTATCCACGCCCCATGCTCCTCCTCACACAGGGCAAGTGATAGGAAAATGTTTCAAAATACAAAAAAAGAGATCAGGGATAGATAACCTGAATTGCAGGGATAGGAGAGGGACGATTTGTGGACAGAAAATCAGGCAGTGAATCTCTATCCATATACACAGCAGCAGTAGTGAGTGGGCATAGGGGTTAGCCTTCTGAAGGCTGTTTTTGGGTGCTTTATGCAAAAAAGCACCACTAGTGTCACTTTTTTGCAGTGCAGTGAAAGAGGGTCAGAGCCTTGTTTAGGGGTACATTTAAAAAAAAATAAAAAATAGTGAATCTGAGTTTGTGGGGTTGTTAGTGTTAGTTTTAAATAAGTAGTTGTAGCCTCATTCGCCATCCAAGCAGAAAAGCGTGACATTGTTGTAAGGTAGTCAGTGATTATTATTTTTAAAAAAATAAAAAAATCTCAGTTTGTGGGGTGGTTAGTTTCAAATAAGTATTTTAGGCCTCATTCGCCATCCAAGCAAAAAAAGCGTGATATTGCTGTAAGGTAGTCAGTGAATATCATAAAAAAAAAATAGTGAACCTGAGTTTATGGGGTTGTCAGTGTTACTTTTAAATAAGTATTTTAGGCCTCATTTGCCATCTAAGCAGAACAGCGTGACATTGTTGTAAGGTAGTCAGTGAATATCATTTAAAAAAAAATTAAAAATCTCAGTTTGTGGGGTGATTACTGGTTAGTTTCAAATAAGTATTTTAGGCCTCATTTGCCATCCAAGCAGAACAGCGTGACATTGTTGTAAGGTAGTCAGTGAATATTATTAAAAAAAATAGTGAATCTGAGTTTGTGGGGTTGTCAGTGTTACTTTTAAATAAGTATTTTAGGCCTCATTCGCCATCCAATCAGAAAAGCGTGACATTGTTGTAAGGTAGTCGGTGAATATCATTTAAAAAAAAAATCTCAGTTTGTGGGGTGGTTAGTTTCAAGTAAGTATTTTAGGCCTCATTCGCCATCCAAGCAGAAAAAAAGCGTGATATTGCTGTAAGGTAGTCAGTGAATATCATTTAAAAAAAATAGTGAATCTGAGTTTGTGGGGTTGTCAGTTTTACTTTTAAATAAGTATTTGTGGCCTCATTCGCCATCCAAACAGAAAAGCGTGACATTGTTGTAAGGTAGTCAGTGAATATCATTAAAAAAAAAAAAAATCTCAGTTTGTGGGGTGGTTAGTTTCAAATAAGTATTCTAGGCCTCATTCGCCATCCAAGCAGAAAAGCGTGATATTGCTGTAAGGTAGTCAGTGAATATTATAAAAAAAAATAGTGAATCTGAGTTTGTGGGGTTGTCAGTGTTACTTTTAAATAAGTATTTTAGGCCTCATTCGCCATCCATGCAGAAAAGCGTGACATTGTTGTAAGGTAGTCAGTGAATATCATTAAAAAAAAAAAAAAAAAAATTTCAGTTTGTGCGGTGGTTAGTTTCAAATAAGTATTTTATTTGAATATCATTAAAAAAAATAGTGAATCTGAGTTTGTGAGGTTGTTAGTGTTACTTGTGGCCTCATTTGCCATAGAAAAAGAAAATTGTCATATAGTGTGTAGTTCTGTGCAGTAACCCATTGTACTGCAGTTCAGCAACCCATTATTAACCAACTCTGTGGGTGACGGTATTTCTCAAATAAATAGTTAGGTCGTTGTGTGAGGCAGTGAGCAAAGTAAATTTTTTTGGTGGATTTTTAATTTCCTTTTATTTTAAATTTGTAATCAATCAGTATGTCAGACAGAGCGGTGACAGGCCCTTCACAGGGGAGGGACAGTGGCACAAATGTTTCTGGAATAGGCACAGGTCGCAGCAGAGGAAGGGGACGTGGCATTAGGGGCCAGAGCTACCGGTGTCATCTAGCGGTCATGTGTTAACCACCAACCCAGCGGTTCTTGAATGGTTGACTCGGTCATCCACTTCCTCCCAGATGACATCAGACACCCCAGCCAAGAGTCGGTGGGTTCGTCAGATACAACCCTTAGTTGGCATGGGCCTGGAGCACTTCCACTGCCCTCACCTGTCCTCAACCTGCCTCTGTCCTTTTCGGTTCCCTCAGCCAGAGAAGTACTATATGCTGTGGGCTCTGAGCCACTATACAGCGAGGAAGGACAGTCAGCAGCTACTGGGAAGCCAAAAGGTGGGGCAGAAATCTGCTCCTTCCAGTAGGCAGTCAAGTACTGATGAGGAGAGTGTAGTGGGAGGTAATGTTGAGAGCGGTCAGGCTTTGTACACAGACACAGTTGAGGAGGACATTGGCGACGTGCAAACTGTAGTTGATGATGATGTAGCCGATCGCACTTGGAAGCTGGGTGAAGCAAGGGCTTCATCATCATTATCGTCATCTGCAGACGAGACTGACAGCTTGCACGTGAGGCAGAGGTGCAGCCAGCAAGTCGGTAGTGTGGGTGGGAGTCAGCGTAGTGGCAACAATGCAAGGTCGGGAGCCAAACGGGCAACAGGGTAGACCGCATGCTTCATAGGTGCTTTCCGGCCTTGAAAAGAGAGGCGCAGTGGCTCAGCCAGGCAGCGGAAGTACTACTCTGTCAGTGCGGAGTGTTGGTGGTAAAATCGCCTACTCGGCGGTGTGGCAGTTTTTTGCTAAGACACCTGAGGAGGTGAACATGGCTATATATAGAATCTGTGGTCAGAAAGTGAAGCGTGGCCAGGGTGCTAATGTTGGCACCATTGCCCTGCGCCAACATATGCAGCGTCACCACAAAGTGACCTGGGAGAACCGTGGCTCAGATGTGGCGGTCCAGTTGGCAGAAGCAACAGCAGCATCACCCAGTGGCACGCATCCCATTTCAGGCAGTCAAGGCTCCAGCACCTCTGCCGAAGGGAGCTGTCTCTCATTATCTACTGCTCCAGATGTTCCTGCTCCTCCTCCTCTTATTCATCGTCACTCATTACGGCAGCAGTCGTTCACTGAGGCGATTGCAAAGAGACAGCAGTACGCGTCCAGCCATCCTACAGCGCAGAAGCTGACCGTGCTCCTGTCCAAGTTGCTCATGCTGCAGTCCCTCCCTTATTTAACTGGTGGACTCTGCACCGTTCAGAGAACTGATGGCTTGTGCCGATCTGAGGTGGAGAGTCCCAAGCCAAAAAGTTTTTTTGCCAAAAAGTCAGTCCCAGCCCTGCACAAATATGTAGAAGAAAAGGTGGCCCAGTCCTTGAGCCTGTCGGTGTCTGCCAAAGTGCACGGCAGCGCCGACGTGTGGAGTTGTAACTATGGTCAAGGCCAGTACATGTCCTTTACGGCCCACTGGGTCAATGTGCATCCTGCCCAGCCATATGAGCAACTTGGACAGGTGACGCCACTTTCTCCTCCTCGTTGTCAAACTGCTGATCCTGCGCTAATGTTCAGCTCCTTCTCCACCACCTCAGCCTCCACTGCAGGGCCAAGTCATAGTGCTCCTCCAGCGTACCACATGTGCAGGGCACGGCGGTGTCACGCAGTTCTACGCCTGGTTTGCCTGGGCGAACGAAGTCACACAGGGGAGGAACTGCTCCGCGTCATGCCAGAAGAAATTGATTGCTGGCTTTCTCCGCGACAACTAAAAATCCGAACCATGATGACAGACAATGGAAAGAACATGGTGTCCGCGCTGCACCAAGGAGGGCTGAGCCATGCGCCCTGCATTGCGCACGTATTTAATCTAGTTGTCAAACGTTTCCTCAAGTCTTATACCCAACTGCAAAACATTCTAAAAATGGCCAGGAAACTTTGCATGCACTTCAGCCATTCCTACAGCGCCAAGCACACCCTCCTTGAGCTGCAGCTGCAGAATGGCATCCCCCAACATAGGCTGATATGTGACGTTTCCACCCGTTGGGATTCTACCCTCCATATGTTGGACCAACTGTACGAACAGAGGAAGGTCATAAACGATTTCTTAAGGATCCAAGCGGACAGGAGTACTCCCCTGTGTAATTTTGATGTCAGCCAGTGGCAGCTCATGCGTGACACCTGCCGCTTGCTCAGGCCCTTTGAGGAGGCCACGTTTTTTGTCAGTCGCTAGGACTACGGTATGAACAACGTCATTCCACTGCTTCATGTCCTGGAACAGATGCTGCAAAATCTCTCTGGTCAGGGGACTGGAGACGTGGAGACTGCATCTCACGGCCACATGAGTCCGGTGGGGGCTAAACTGGAGGAGGACATTGAAGCACAAGCATTTAGTGGTTTTTCTACCCAGGTGACAGAAGAGGAGGAGCAGGAGCAGCCAGAGGAGGTAGAGGGAGATGCGGAAGATGAGGCAGATGACCCAGAGACACCATGGCAGTATACAGTGGAGTTGGAGGCAGGGAGTCCCTCCGAGTCACTTGTGCAAATGGCCCGATGCATACTCACTTGCTTACATAGTGACAGCTGAATAGTCACCATCCGGCAGAGGGATGACTTCTGTCTCTCCACCCTCTTGGACCCTCGCTACCGGTCTAAAATGGGGGCCTTTTTTTCACCTGCTGAGAGGGAGGTCAAACTGAAGTACTATAGAGACATCCTATGTAGTCATTTGGCTGCTGCCTATCTGTGTCGTCGTCCATCCTCTCGCAGGTCTGACCAGGGGGTCCCTCAGCGCTCACGTACCACCTTTCTTCAACCGCCAAGTGCGGAAAGTACTCATCAGCAGCGGCGGCAGCAGCAGCAGGTAGACCAGGAGCAGACCCTGAAACAGCAAGTGGTGGCCTACTTGAACAGCACCCTGCCACCCCACATTGAAGATCCGCTGGACTACTGAGCAGCAAAACTGGATTTGTGGCCGCAACTGGCTGAGTTTGCACTGGAGAAGCTGTCTTGCCCGGCTAGTAGTGTGGCATCAGAGCGGGTGTTCAGTGCGGCGGGGGCCATAGTTACCCCAAGGAGAACTGATGACTCACCTTTGTCAAGATGAATCAGGCGTGGATCAGCCAGGATTTCCACCCACCATTGCCTGATGCATCAGATTAGATCAGCCATGATGCATCACCCAAACCTTGACAAATGAGACTGTATTCTTCAGGCTACCTGCCTCAGCCACTCTTATGATGCTGCCACCCACCTAATGCCACACATCTACCAGCTGCTCCTTCTACCACCCAGCATCTTTACCAGTGACTTTACCACCAACCTCTCCACTCTGTCACTGACCCAATATGTAGTCTTCTGATGATGCTGCCACCTCAACAATCAGGTCTCCTCATGCTGCTACTGCTGTCACCTCCAGGCTATGTCACCATGCTACTGTGTGCCCTGATGCTGCTGCTGCCGCCGCCTCCACACGCTGTCTCCCAGCTGCCGCTACCTCAAAACTATGTAATTGTGCCACTCTGTGGCCTGATGCTGCTGTGTCCGCCGCCTCCACACGCTGTCTCCCAGCTGCCGCTATGTCCAAACTATGTAATTGTGCCACTTTGTGCCCTGATGCTACTGCCGCCGCCTCCATGCACTGTGTCCCAGCTGCCGCTACGTCCAAACTATGTAATTGTGCCACTCTGTGGCCTACTAATGCTGTGTCCCAGCTGCTGCTGCCGCCGCCTCCACACGCTGTCTCCCAGCTGCCGCTACCTCAAAACTATGTAATTGTGCCACTCTGTGGCCTGATGCTGCTGCGTCCGCCGCCTCCACACGCTGTCTCCCAGCTGCCGCTATGTCCAAACTATGTAATTGTGCCACTCTGTGGCCTGATACTGCTGCGTCCGCCACCTCCATGCGCTGTCTCCTAGCTGCCGCTACCTCCAAATTATGTAATTGTGCCACTCTGTGGCCTCCAAATTTTACGACTGCTGCTGCAACTTCCACACTCTGTCATTGTGCCACTGTGTGGCCTCATAATGCTACAGCTACTGTCACTGCCTCCTTTACACTGTCATCATGACACTCTGTCAGACCTTTTAGATTCTCAGGCAGGTCAGGTTGACAGCGGTCGACACTTGTTCCACGTCAATTTCTCTTGCGCAAACATTAGTTGTTATGAGAACTTTCTCCTTCCTATCTCTGTCTTTGTACCACCCTGGCCTCTAAATTCTACTCCTGCTGCAACTTCCACACTCTGTCATTGTGCCACTCTGTGGCCTCCAAATTTTTCGACTACTCCTGCTGCAACTGCTTCCTATATACTGTCGTTCGGCTCTGTGGTCTCCTGATGCTACAGCTGCTGACACTGCTGTCTTTTCATTTGGCCTGTATATGACTGATACATTTATCTGATTGACATTTTTAATCTTGACCAACAACTCTTTCATTGTGCAAGTGTGCAACCTCATAGTTCTTCACTACGGTCATTTGCCGTCTTCTCATTGGGCCTGTCTGTGACTGAGAAATTCTACTGATTGACATTTTCAATCTTGTCAACCTACTCTGTGGTTGTGCCACTCTGTGGTCTCTTGATGCTACAGCTGCTGTCAATACCTCCTCTACACTATTGTTGTACCATTCTGTGGTCTCCTGATGATGAAGTCACTGTCATCTTTACACTGACTGGGGGGGCTCTGCTAGTTTAAGAGTGTAATAGAACAGGTTCTGTAAGAAATGTATGTGGAATCAGTGAATTGGTGTAAAAGGCATGCACTTTTGGCGCAGGATCTTGGACCTGTGCACGATTCTTTATAGTTGGCGCTAACATTGACCTGTAAGGCTGAGTTCAGACTTGAGTTATTTGGTGAGTTTTGGCCCCTTAACTGCCCAAATAAATAAAAGTGTGCAGCGATTCTAAGAGCAACGCCTGTTATGTGTGTGTCACACTGGCTCACAGTATTCTTTTAATACCACAGTAGACTCCCTATGCGTTTTACTGCAAGGCACAGTGTTCTACTCCACTATCCAGGCTCTCTGCAGCCCGGAAGTAGCCGTTTTTAACGCGATTCGCCACTAATTTATTTGGATCGAAGCAAATCTTTTCGGAAAATTCGGCGAACCAGCCCAATCGAATTTTTGAAAAATTCGCTCATCCCTAATAGTCATCTACCTCCAGCCATCTCTGCTACTACAAGTAGCAAAAGCTGCAGAAGTTAGTTCAGAATAATCAACCTGAGGAGAAAATTTTTCCATGTTCTGCACCAGATTGACGCTAATCAGAGAATGGTGATATACTGCTGGCCCAATAGAATAATTATCAGGCAAATTGTAACAGTGGCTGGCTAAGTATGTTCTCAGAGAAGGCAATGGTTATGTTTTATATGTAATGTTATGTATTTTAATGTATTGGTTTTTCCTTCCTGCTAGGGAAGGTATGGTTGTCAATGGCTGTCCTTGTTCCTCCACTCTTGTTAGGAGTGGGCTGGTTCTGTTTCTTGCCAGGATGGGGTGTTCCTGTGTACAGTAGCTAGAGGGAGAGTGAGTTCCTGTTCTGATAGTGAGGGCGTGAGGAAGCACATGCTAGAGCTCCTGTTCTCAGGAACCATATTTTATTCCCCTGTGAAACCAACAATATAGAGGGAAACTCAGGAACCAGATATCCTTCCAGATATGAGAACAACACTCCAGAAAGACCAGTAAATTCAACATCAAGAAAGCTTCTGTGTGCCAAGACAGCAGAGTGATCAGCGAAAAACAGCTTTACAGACACTGCTGCAAGGTGAGGAACAACAACTTTTACACCACCAGCTACCAACTATTGCTAGTGGACTCCTACAAGTGCTTGCTTTTGCCAAACCTTTTTCCATCCAACCAGCCACCATACCTCCTCATCTGGTGTAAGAGAAACTGCACTTTGTATTTATTGTTGCTGGATGTACCACAAGTTATATTTTGCACTAAGTAATAAGAGACTGTTACACATTTACTTCTGCCCTGATTCATTAAAATACCTTTTCACTGCACCAAACCCCAGGGAGCGGTGGTCTGAGGGAATACACTGTGACATAAAATCTCATCAGGGCCACTTCCACTCCCATCCTTTGCACTGGCTTCTCGGGGGCTTGCTGCACATGGATCTGTGAAGAGTTTCGCACACCTCTGGCTGAAGCAAATTAATAGATCTATCCTTGCTGATTGTGCCTTATCATGCCTCTGTCACTGTCTGCCTGCCTACCATTATGTTCTATACTGTATTGCTCCTGTCGTCATCATGCCACTGCCATTATCTGCCTGCCTATCATTAGGTTCCATACCATATGATTGCTTACATCATGCCACTGCCGATGTCTACCTGCCTACTATCATGTTCCATATCGTATGGCTGCTGTCGCCATCATCATGACACTGCCTCCTTAATCTTCTGTACCATGTAGCTGCTGCTGCTGCCACCACTGCAACTTCTACTCCCTACTGCTAATCCCCCTACGTCCACTTCCATTACCCATTCTGCACCTGTTACCTCTTATATTACCCATATTTATATATGTCAGTGTTACACTACATAATTTTTATTTTATTAAAAAGTTAATTGTATACTATTGTCTGATAATTATGTGACCTTTATTGTTTTTGTAACTGCTTTGCTTTCAATTAAAGCTTTATACAGTAGTGCTTGAAAGTTTGTGAGCACTTCAGAATGTTCTATATTTCTGCATAAATGTGATGTAAAACTACATCAGATTTTCAAGTCCTAAAAGTAGATAAAGATAACCAAATCAATTGAGTCAAAAATAGACTTGGTCTTTCATTTATTGAAGGGATTTTAGGCCATTCCTCCTTACAAAACAGCTTCAACTCTGTTATGTTAATGGATATACTGCCAGGGATTGCTTGCTTCAGGTCCATCCACAGCATTTATATTAGATTAAGGTCAGGCCAAGTCAAAACTTTTAACCATTCTTTGGTAGGGTTGTACTTAGGGTTACTCTCTTGCTGCCATGTTCTCTTGAGATTCAGCTCACAGACATTCCCACTCATTCTGAACACCATAATTCTTAATGTATTTACACCAGACATATGGTATAAATACATTGATAAATCTACACATACAGCTCTAGGTCTGCAGTTTCTTCTCAGTTTATTATTCATGTTTGCCTTTCTGCCATTGTCTATATTATCTACAAATAGTCTGGTAAAGTTAAAGGAAAATTGCATAGACAGAAACTCAAAACCTTATAATTAAAACAAACATGGGGCATGTTCACTTCATGCTCCAGTGCATATCATATTACTAGCTTATAAGAGGCTCTAAGTACGAATTCACATCATGAAAAGTTTTAATTTGAAACAAGACACAAGAGAATATCATATTATGAGAAGATATCAATGAAAACAACCCTACTCATTCAAATGATCAAAATGTGGCCATGTACAATCATTGTACTACAGTATGTCTTCTTTCTGCATTGTATCAACCTTTATACACATTTATAGACACACACTTTTGGGCATAGTTATTAATAATAATAATATTTTGATGACCAATAATGTATAGTTCGATACGGCAAACTGTTTGTAAAATGGTGTGTTTTTTATGTGGATTATCATTAGAGATGAGCGAAGTTTTGAATAATTAGATTCTCCAACTTCACCAAAGTTAGCTAAGAAATTCAATTAGTTCCAAATTAATTTGTCAAAAAATGCTATAAATCAAGTATACTCTCATTCTGTCGGTCTTCATTGTTAATGGCCGTGTGGCACCTTTAAACAGGGGCTATTGCTGGTATGGGGGTTGCCTGGCTAGGGGGCACAATATGCAGATTATTGCTGTTTTTGTCTGCAATCTCCTGCAGGTTATTTGACAGTAAACACAGAATATTAATCAGCTCCGGCAAACCTACTTCTCCAACCCCCGCACTCTTCCGCCCTACAGGTGGGAGCCCTTCTTCTGCCATCTGCTTTTCCTCCTTTTCCACATCATCTAATATCAATGAGAATATGTCAACAGGGAAATCCAGCTCCTCCTCTCTCTGCATCTTTCTGACTTTTTTAGGACATGGAGACTTTGAAGGATGATTTGGAAGAAGCAAAGACAACAAAAGGTGAAAATGGTCATCATTAAGACCTGTTCCCACTAAGGGGTGCAGACTGGTTGGAATTGGTTTGCTCTGGTATTGGTTGGCACACTGGCAGTGGGATAATAAAGGTGTCCATCATATTTATATTAAATTACATATCTCAGTTTATGGCTGATGTAGGAATAAGTAAATGTAGGAATAAATAAATAAAACTGATGCAGAACAAGTCTCCTTAAAGTGTCCCTGCACTCTCCCTACAGTCTCCCTGTGCTCCCCCTCTCCAATATTCTTCTATTAATCATTTTCAGCAGTACTGCCCCTAGCACATGAGCATTTGCCACATCTGTTCCTGTGCTCAGCTCACAGGACGACGGTGGAGACAGCGAGGGATTAGGGTTTTATAGAGTTTTTATAGCAGGGGATGGATATCTGGGTATTGGCTGGCTGCACGGCATTATGGGTAATTTCACGTTCCTGGGCTTTTTGCTTTCATCTTGTAACATATGCAGCCACCATTTTAGGAAAACGGATTAATTACCACAAAGCACAAGGTTTTCCTACATTTCCTACCGAATTCAGCTTTGAATGCTTTGTAAACACTGATTATCATTAAAGCTGCTAACATTAAAACTATTATTCTCTCTAAAGGTGTTGTCTACAAAAAATATATACTGAACACTGGCATGAGTACAATATTTCACACAAAGCGGTTAATGAAGAAATATGCTTTGTTGTCCCACTGCTCTCTGTGTATATGGTAGATATTTGCTAGGCAAACCATGTGAGCCAGCATTACATTTGTTAAAGGAATTGTCAAACATTGGTGGTGGGACCCTTATCTATTTGACATTGGTAGCATATAGAGTTGAGCGAACGTGCTCGTAATGAGCACTGTAGTGCTCGAATCCCCTGCGCTTGCATGGGCGCAGCCATCCGGATCCGTCCTCCTCACCCGACTGCAAGTCAGTGGGGACAGATCCGTTTGGTATGACACACTTGTTTGTCATACCAAACGGATCCGCCCCATTGACTTACAGTCAGGTGAGGACGGATCCGGATGCCTGCGCCCATGCAAGCGCAGGGGATTCGAGCACTACAGTGCTCATTACGAGCACGTTCGCTCAACTCTATATGCTACCAATGTCAAATAGATAAGGGATGCATGGGGATCTGAGCACTTTAGTGCTCGTTATGAGCATGTTCGCTCAACTCTAGTAGCATACCTTAACGATATACCAACAATGTGTGAGGTGAAACAACCCCTTTAAGTTAGGGTTTACAGTGGTAGATTGTTGAAATTTCCTTAGATGAGATAAAGAATTGTATCCATATTTGCAACAGCAAAAGGGGATCATTTTCCTCAGATATACCATTGTGCATAGATATATCATATATATATATATAATGAGAATGTGTAATCAGAAAATGACCTATTGTTTAAATCACATTTTTTTTATAGTAAACATATAGATGACATTTATCAAGACCAGCATTTTTATCGCCAGTCTTGGTTTCCCCTTAGTTCTCTGGGCAGCCAGGGAATGCACCAAATTTATGCAGAGATGCATGCCTCTTATAGTTTTGTTGCATCCTCCCACTGGTCATGCGATGGACTAACAGCTATGGCAGCCTTCAAGCTGCTGTAGGTTTCTGTCTTGATTCCCGCCAGAAAACTGAAGTGAACACAGATAAATGTTTTGGCCTGCTGGTCCCACCCCCATCCCTCACCACTCCCCTTTTTTCGCACTGCTAAAAAGTAGTGAGAAGGGAGAAAAGTTACACATTTTGCCACAAATATATAGTGTGCACAAAAATGTTTGACTTTTCTTTATGACACGACAGTGGCTTAAATAGCATAATAAATGTCCACAATATTTTTTTCAATTTTTGAGGTTTTTTTTTAATTCTATGTGACTATATATATTTTTATGTATGCACTGGTCACAGAGCATGCCTACAAAACTCTCCCATAGAAGTCAATGGGGTCAGCTCCTGTCCATTGTGTCTAATGGCCCATGTAGCTACTCTGAGAAGACAAGAAGTCTTAACATATTTCAGGTCTAGTGGCCAGTGGTAAAATTGCTGAATAATATACATTTTTAAAATATAGATAGTGACATGGAAAAACAAAACAAAACAAAAAGTTTAAAAAAATTCTAAAAAAAATATTTAGCATAATAATTTAAACAAGAGGTCCTTTTCATATTTCCTTTTCAAGCAACATAATAAAGCATAAAATCTGTTGATGATTTCCCTTTCTAACTCTATATTTTCAGGTACACAACACTTGGTAATCATTCTTTTAATGTGTAATGTGTTACCATTCCAAATTTGTATTACAGGCTATCTGGCTACACATCAAATGATAATGAAATAAAAAAAAAAAATATTTGCTCTCTAATGAGTCCTTACCCTAATATGAATTGGAAATTATACTGCAGTTTGTAAACATATTAGAATTTTGCCTAAATTCATCTTTCGAAAAGTCACAAAGGCATTAGCACAGATGAAATATACTAAAGTTAAAACCATGAGGCCATTAAATGCAGAAATGGATTTAGACATTTACTCGGAATGTAACATTTAGAATAAACTAATTGTTTTGTTGCTAGTGTATTCAGTTTTTATTACACACTTAACTATTTTAATTTTTTGAACATTTTGTTTGTAACAAACAAATGCTTTTATTACTTTTATATACATGACCCTGTTGTCAACTAACACAATTGTTTATTAAAGGGGTTCACCAGGAATCAAATAAATTTAAATACTTAAACATTATTTTATAATAAATATATTCTCAAATACCTTTCATGACTTAGAATGGCCTGTTTTGTCCAGGAAGCAATCATTAGGAGAAATAAAATGGCCGCCATCCTATAAGTACTTCACAACACTGAATAAAGAGCTGTCTCATCCTCCTCTCTGCTCTTATTGTCAGGGATTATGATCCTGAATACAGGTGAATCTCCGTGGGAAAGGAGTTCATGAGGAGACATGAAGTACAGAGAGGATGTAGGGATGTGGATAATGAGCAGCACTTGTATGCAGTCTCCATTACCACAGCCCCACATTACCACAGTCTGTCCTGTCCGTCCTCTCTGTCCTTCACGTGTCCTCATAAAGTAAATTCCCCAGAGATTCAGCTAAAGTTCTTATCATATGTATTCAGGATCAAACCCCCTGACAAGTAGAGAGAAGGAGGAGGAGGCAGCTCTTTACCTCAGTGTTGTAAAGTAACTTGTCCTCATTGTGACCAGGACAGGTTTTGTGTGAACTAATTGGACAGCAGCCATTTAGTTTTCCCTAATGATTTCTCCCCAGAAAAAATGAACAATTATAAATAATGAAAGGTATTTGAGAATAAATTTATTATAAAGTAATATTTAAGTATTTTCATTTTCTTAATTCCCAGCAAACCTCTTTAATCAACACTGTACCCAGGGGTGTAGGTAAACACTCCTGGCACAAGAGTTCAGCTGGGGCCCCCCCTTTCTTCAGTGCTTTATGGAAAGGGGCAGAGGATCTTTATAGCAGTGCTTCTCAAAATGTGATGCTGGCTTCAATGTTAAGGCTCTTCCAGTTGCTGGTGAGGCACAGCTGAGGAGGCAGTTCTGGAGAAAATGATTACATACTGCAAAAAAATCTTTGGCTATATCAATTCTTGTTTGGCAGACAAATTTTAAGACAAATGAATGATTACAAATTTTGGCACAGACAATGATCAGTGGTGACTGTGTCAGACTGGGGTTCTTTGGGCCCACCAGAGAAAAATATCCTTGGGCCCCAATCCTCATATCATCAATAAAGTCTTATAAATTTTGAATCAAAGAAATAGATCTCTCACTCAGAAGGGCTTCCATGGGCTTTCAGGTCTGTGCCTCCACACCACAAAAGATAGGACATGTCCTATATTTTGCCTTATTTTGAAGTTTGTGCAATAGGAGATTCAGAAGGCCAGTGCCCGTGCATTGCAGACCGCTATTTGTGGTCCACAGCACAGGCAAGGTGACCATATGGTTGAGTAAATGAGCCCTAAAAAGGAAACCATATAGATTTTTTTCTCCTAGACTTTTGGGGTTACACTATAGTATTAGAGCCTGGGCCCACCAGAGAATCCTCTGGTGGGCCATTCCGACCCTAAGTGGTGAGGCTAGGCATGTACTTTTCATGCCTGTCCCAGTGGAAAATATTTGAAAAACCCTGCACTCTAAAAACTAACTGTCCTGTTGTAAACAGTCGTGTGCACGTCTAACAATAATAATCATCTATTCACTAAGGGACACAGTCTGCCTGTATAAGAACCATATTATGCAGATATGTATTAAAGGGGTTGTTCGGGTCAGAGCTGAACCCGGACATATCCCAATTTTCACCCAGACAGGTTCATGTGGCGCAGGGCAAGGGCTGTTTGTTTATATTTTTTACACAGCTAGGCAGAGACTTCCACCTAGCAATGCTCCCGGTGATGTCTTCGGCACTAATAGGCAGGCTTTAGCTCTTAAAAGCTTCCTCTGAAATGATGCTGTTACGTTATTTGAGGAAACTCCATGAGAAATGTACTTTATTTTTGACCCTTTACTGTTTGATTCAATTTTTCCATCACATTGTACACTTCTTGTTTCCAGGGATTATGACCATCCTGCAATCTAGCAGCAGTGGCCATGCTTGGACAATATAGCAAATAGCACTGGAGACTGTGGTGGCCGGGACTATTTGAGTGGGAATAGGCACACATGTGCCTCCTGTCCTGGCCACATCATATCTGTACTTTAGCTGTGGTCATAACCCCTGGATACGAGCAGTGTATCATGTAATGGAAAAATGAACCAAGCCAGCAAATGAGGCAATATGGACAATCACAATACATTAGAAAGTGCTTTTGTCACTGGGTTACTTAGTAAAGACATATTTTAGGCTACTAGTGATAATTGCTTCCTATTAAGCTCCATTCACATGTCCTGTTTTTCTTTCCTGATTCGATCCTGATTTTTTCAGGACCCATTGAAATGAATGGATCCAGATCAGGATCAGGATCGAATCAGGAAAGAAAAACAGGACGTGTGAATGGAGCCTTAATAGGATTTAGGCACATTAAAAATGTAATGGGTGCCTTTTAACTTGGACCATACTTCCCATCTAAAAAAAGTTGCCATAATGACTAGAGATGAGCGAGTAGTGAAATATTCGAAAGTTCGAAATTCGATTCGAATAGACCACGATATTCGGCTATTCGACCGAATATCGAATCCCATTAAAGTCTATGGGAAAAAAATGCTCGCCACTTGGAAATCTCAATTCGACCACTTGGAGGTCACCAAGTCCACCCTGAAACCTCAGAAAAGGATGCCAACACTGCTGGAATGCAACTGGGACAGCAGGGGAAGCATGTCTGGGTGCATATAACGCGCCCAAGTCGCACTATTACGCCACTATCACAGCCTCTCAACAATACACTCCAAAGACAATGTAATCTCTCTGTAAAGTGAGACCATACAAGGAAACCTTTCCTCTACATTGCCATGGACCCAAAGCCAAACTAGACAAAAAAGAAGATAAAATTCTGCACCCCTTAAAATCACATTGCCTATGACAACCACAGATGGCATAGGCAAGGGGGAAAGCAATCAAGCCATCACTATTTTTCCCTCTGTGCCATCCCTGCCTTGCCCAGGCACATGTCCCAAAACATCATCCACGCCCGAGTAACACGGTTACTGCAAAAGGCCATTTGACCACCAACACTTTGGTTTGAGGCCGGGGATGCTACATCTCCCTGACGGCACACTGGGTGAATGTTGTGGAGGCGGGGACGGGCAAACCTGCTACCCCCACCCAAGTTTTGGGCCTTGGTTCTGTCTGGATTTCCGCAACCCTTACAGACAGCTCGGCAAACCCCTCCTTCTCCTTCTAGATTCTCCTTTTAAATCTGTCCACCACTCAGTCAAGTCCACAAAGTCCAGTCTCGTCGATAGCCTGCAGAAACTGCAGGGACCTCACTCTGACCCTCCTTCCTCCCACCCTGCCCAATGTTATCAACCCAGTGTTCCCACCCATGCAAGAATCGCAGGAGCTATCTGAGGATTTTGTTTGTTCTGATGCCCAAACACTGGAGCAAGCTCCATCTCTAGCTGATGGTGGTGTGGAACGGGCACTAAAGTGTAAAATGATTAGGGATGATGATGAGACACAGTTGCCAGCAAGGGAGGCTGTTGGAGCAAAGTGAGGCAGTGTAAGAGGAGGTGGTTGAGTATGACGAAGTCAGTGACCCGACCTGGCCCAGTGTCATGTCTAGCAGGTAAAGCAGTGGGGATGTTGAGGGATGCGTAGGACCGCAAAAGGCAGGAAGAGGCCGTGGGCTGGCCAGAGGCTCATGGAGAAGGCAGGCTAGAGCCCGCAGGGCCGCATCTCTTCCCTATAACAGGCGCCCACACAAAGCTCTCCCATCAAGGGCTCTTAGGTCCTTGTTGTGAAAATATTTTAATGAGTGCGCAAAGTTAGCTTGAGGTGAGCCCTCGAAAAAATTATATGGAGGCCCAAGAGGTGAGCCCTCGAAAAAATTAAGTGGAGGCCAAAGAGGTGAGACCTCTTAAAAATTGTATTAAGGCCCAAGAGGTGAGCCATAATAAAAATTGTTTGTAGGCCCAAGAGGTGAGACCTCTTAAAAATTGTTTGTAGGCCCAAGAGGTGAGCCATGAGAAAAATTGTTTGTAGGCCCAAAAGGTGAGACCTCTTAAAAATTATGTGGAGGCCAAAGAGGTGAGACCTCTTAAAAATTGTTTGTAGGTCCAAGAGGTGAGACCTCTTAACAATTGTATTAAGGCCCAAGAGGTGAGCCATAATAAAAATTGTTTGTAGGCCCAAGAGGTGAGACCTCTTAAAAATTGTTTGTAGGCCCAAGAGGTGAGACCTCTTAAAAATTGTTTGTAGGCCCAAGAGGTGAGCCATGAGAAAAATTGTTTGTAGGCCCAAGAGGTGAGACCTCTTAAAAATTATGTGGAGGCCAAAGAGGTGAGACCTCTTAAAAATTGTTTGTAGGCCCAAGAGGTGAGTCATGAGAAAAATTGTTTGTAGGCCCAAAAGGAGAGACCTCTTAAAAATTATGTGGAGGCCAAAGAGGTGAGACCTCTTAAAAATTGTTTGTAGGTCCAAGAGGTGAGACCTCTTAACAATTGTATTAAGGCCCAAGAGGTGAGCCATAATAAAAATTGTTTGTAGGCCCAAGAGGTGAGACCTCTTAAAAATTGTTTGTAGGCCCAAGAGGTGAGACCTCTTAAAAATTGTTTGTAGGCCCTAGAGGTGAGCCATGAGAAAAATTGTTTGTAGGCCCAAGAGGTGAGACCTCTTAAAAATTATGTGGAGGCCAAAGAGGTGAGACCTCTTAAAAATTGTTTGTAGGCCCAAGAGGTGAGCCATGAGAAAAATTGTTTGTAGGCCCAAGAGGTGAGACCTCTTAAAATTATGTGGAGGCCCAAGAGGTGAGACCTCTTAAAAATTGTTTGTAGGCCCAAGAGGTGAGCCATGAGAAAAATTGTTTGTAGGCCCAAGAGGTGAGACCTCTTAAAAATTATGTGGAGGCTAAAGAGGTGAGACCTCTTAAAAACTGTTTGTAGGCCCAAGAGGTGAGCCATAAATATATATATTTTTTTTATTTTACGGAGCAATTCTAAGGCGGTTAAGGAGGAGGAGGTGGAGGAGGAAATGGCACTTCATACAGATGGCACTTCACTTTTGGCTGCTTTCCACTGTTGGAGAAGCAAAGTCCGGGTCAATCCACTTGCTGTTCATTTTGATTAGCATCAGCCTGTCGGCACTGTCGGTTGACAGGCGGCTGCGCTTATCGGTTATAATGCCCCCGGCTGCGCTGAACACCCTTTCTGATAGCACGCTGGCGGCAGGGCAGGCAAGCACCTCCAAGGCATACAGGGACAGTTCCAGCCACGTGTCCAACTTGGAGACCCAGTAAGTGTAGGACGCCGAGGGATCGGGGAGGACAGGGGTACGGTCTGCCAGGTACTCCCGCAACATCCGCCGATACTTGTCCCTCCTGCTGATAGCGGGCCCCGCAGTGATGGAAGTTGCACGAGGGGGTGCCATGAACGTGTCCCACACCTTGGAGAGTGTTCCCCTGGTGGCTGTGGGCCTGATCGATGTTGTGGGACTCTGGGAGACCCTCTCCTCTCTGCCGCCAGCGATGGTGGGTGGGAAAATCTCCATCATGTTCTGCACGAGTTCCCTCTGGTATTCCAGCAATCGATTCGTCCTCTCCTCTACCTGAATAAAAGAGGAGACGTTATCTTTATACCGGGGGTCCAGGAGTGCGAAGACCCAGTACAGTTTGTTCTCCACTATCCGGACAACACGTGTGTCCCGGGAAAAGCAGCCCAGCATGAAGTCAGCCATGTGTGCCAGACTCTGAATAGGCATGACGTCACTGCCCCCACCAGAAGGATCACTTGCCATTTCCTCCTCCTCTTCCGCCTCCTCTCCGCCCCATCCGCGCTGAACCAATGGGACGCACACAGCCTGACTGCTACCCTCGCCGCCAGCATCCGCCTCCTCTTCCACAGCCACCTCCACGTCGTCCTCCTCCTCCTCATCCTCCTCCTCCTCCTGCAACTGCCACCGAGAAGCAGACAAAAGTGTGGTCTGACTGTGTAGCTCCGTTGCGTCTCCTCCTACCCCCGTCTCCTCTGCGTGCAATGCGTTCTCCCTTATTGCGATGAGCGATTCTTTAAGGACGCATAGGAGCGGGATGGTTACGCTCACTATAGCGTCCTCGCTGCTGACCTTCTTGGTGGACTCCTCAAAGATACGCAGTACATCGCATATGTCTGCCATCCATGGCCACTCGTGGTTGGCAAACTGAGGGAGCTGAGTTGGAGGCACGCGTGGATTCATAATCTGGTACTCCATCAATGCTCTCTGCTGCTCACACACCCTGGCCAACATGGAATAGGTGGAATTCCAGCGAGTCGGCAGGTCGCACAACAGCCGATGTTCAGGCAAATGGAGGCGTTGCTGGAGTTTTTTTAAGCTAGCAGCAGCTACAGTTGACTTCCGAAAGTGAGCGCACAAGCGCCGCACTTTCACCAGTAGCTCTGCCAGGTTGGGGTAAGTCTTTAGAAATTTTTGGACTACCAGATTAAAAACGTGGGCCAGGCATGGTACGTGATTGAGTTCGGCAAGCTCCAGAGCCGCCACCAGGTTACGGCCGTTATCGCACACGACCATGCCTGGTCCTAGCTGCAGCGGCGACAGCCACATCTCCGTCTGCTGCAATATGGCATCCCTCACCTCTGGGGCGCTGTGCTTCCTGTCGCCAAAGCTGATGAGCTTAAGCACCGCCTGCTGACGTCTCCCCGCGCCAGTGCTGCAACGCTTCCAGCTAGCGGCTGAGGGCAATGTTAAGGCAGAGGAGGAGGAGGAGGAGGGGGGGTTTATCAGAATCCGTGCTGGCAATCTTGGGCGGGGGTGGTAGGTAGGCCGTCTCTGTTTGCGACCCCGTCCCCGCTTCCACAACATTCACCCAGTGTGCCGTCAAAGAGATGTATCGTCCCTGGCCGCAAGCGCTTGTCCACGAGTCGGTGGTCAAGTGGACCTTTGCGCTGACTGCGTACCTCAGGGCCCGCCTGATGTTACGCGACACGTGCTGGTGCAGGGCGGGGACGGCACTCCGGGAAAAGTAGTGGCGGCTGGGGACGGAATAGCGAGGTGCGGCAGCCGCCATCAGGTCGCGGAAGGCCTGCGTCTCCACAAGCCTAAACGGCAACATCTCCAGGGCCAGCAGTTTGGAGATGTGGCAGTTTAAGGCTTGGGCTTGGGGGTGACTCGAGGCGTACTGCTGCCTGTGGTCGAACGCCTGCGAGATGGACAGTTGATGGGACGAGGAGTGTGAAGTTGCAGGCGAAGATGCGGGAGAAGGGGAGGCTGAAGGAGAAGGCCCCAAAGTAGCCGAGGCAGAGGCAGATGTGGAGGTGTCCTGGCTGGAGGTCTGGACCGCAGTGGCAGCACACAACAAAGGGGAAGAAGCAGTGGCAGCAAGACCGGGCGCAGGTTGTATTGCGTTTGCTCTCTCCCACTCAGCCCAGTGCTTGACTTCCAAGTGACGCCGCATGCCTGAGGTGGTCATATTGCTCTTCTCAGAGCCCCTACTCAGTTTTGAGTGGCAGAGTGTGCAAACCGCGCTCAGTTTGTCATCCGCACAAACATTAAAAAATCTCCACACCACAGAAGTACGAGGCCTCGATGGGGAAGCTTCGCGCGACTACCTGCTGCCGGGAACAGCTTCGGCCCTGCTGGCTGTGGCCTCACTTCTCTGTCTGGACTGTCCTCTGCCTGTGGACATCCCTCTGCCTGTGGACATCCCTCTGCCTCTGGACATCCCTCTGCCTCTGGACATCCCTCTGCCTCTTGCTGCCTTTTTCGGTGCTGCGCAGACCACCACCTCTCCACTGCTTTCCCCGCTGGACATCACCCCTGGCCAAGTGGGTTCGGTCATTTCGTCATCCACCACCTCCTCTTCCACTTCCTCACTCTGCTCCTCCTCCTGCCCACTGGACATTCCAACAGCCTCCCTTGATGGCAACTGCATCTCATCATCATCATCGCTCATGATAACAGATGCTGGTTCAGGGTCCACATCAGCAGGAGATGGCGAATACTCAAGTGTTTGGGCATCACTACAAACAAATTCCTCTGCTAGCTCCTGGGATTCTTCCGGCACATCTGAAAAAGGACCCGAAAAGAGCTCCTGGGAGGGGTCAATGGTGGGATGACTCTGTTGGCCAGGTGTGGAGGAAGGAGGGTCAGAGTGAGACTGTGTGGATGACTGGCTGGTGGACAACTGTGTGGAAGCGCTATCGGCTATCCATCGCACCACCTGTTCAACCTGCTCAGGCCTCAACAGCGGTGTAACCCGCCCCTTGCTTAACTGTCCCATAAAGGCAGGGATTCTGGATGAGTGGGATCCTGGCTGCCCCTCACCAGCACGCATTATATCCCCACTGGCTTCAACAAGGCCCCCCAACAGCATTTCC
>ONZH01015439.1:0-35135 GCA_900303285.1 Rhinella marina | reverse complement strand
CTCAGATGTTATGTGACAGATAACCAGCTTGTGTGGGCCAGATACCTGTCTCTGGCCGAATTCGCTATTAATAACCGAGTGAATTCTTCTTCTGGGGTTTCACCTTTCTTCTGTAATATGGGCTTTCATCCGCGCTTTGGTTCCTTTTCCTCATCCTCTTCGGTTGTCCCAGAGGTCAATGTTGTTTCTCAAGAACTGTGCACAGTTTGGGCATGGGTTCAGCTGAACCTGGAAAAGGCCCAAGGAGTCCAAAAGACTAAAGCTGATAAAAAGCGTTCTAAGGGTGTGGATTTCAAGGTGGGGGACAGGGTATGGTTGTCGACAAAAAATCTTCGCATGAAAGTACCATCGTATAAGTTTGCGCCTCGCTTCATTGGTCCATACAGGATCACCAAGGTGATCAATCCGGTATCTTTTGAATTATGTTTACCCGACTCCCTTCGCGTTCATAATGTTTTTCACATGTCTTTGCTGAAGCGTTATGTTGCTCCTATTGGTCCAGAGGAACAGCCCTCACCTCCGGTAGAGGTGGAGGGACAAGTGGAGCACGAGGTTGCTAGAGTCATTGATGTGAGGAAGGTCCGGAATTCCTTTCAGTACCTCGTACACTGGAAGGGATTCGGGCCAGAGGACAGATCTTGGGTACCGTTGACCAGGATGCATGCAGACTCGCTCATCCGAAAGTTCCATCTGCAGCATCCCGATAAGCCTGCTCCCGCTGGTAAGGGTCCGGTGGCCCCTCTTGAAGGGGGGGTACTGTCACGCGAGGTCGGCGTCGCGCTCCCTCTGCACGACGTCACCAGACCTCTCCGCCGCCCTAGAGACGAGCAATAGGGAATTGAAGTGCTGGTCTTGTCAGCCAGCACTTCATGAGTTAATTCTCTGTTTGGGTTTAGCCATGTGGTGCTGATCACACCACATGGCTACTTTACATATTGTTTTGACAGCTTGCTCCGCCTCAGGTCATGTGATGCTGGCCACATCACATGATCCTGGGCGGGCTATTTAAAGATGGCAACTGCCTCACTCAGATGCCTGTGATTAGTTACTCTTTGATCAGTGCTTGTGCGACCTTTAGTTTGGATACTTGGATTTGGATACTTGGACTTCGGACTTTGACTTCTCTCTTGCCTCACCCCTGGTATTTATGTGACCTCCTGTGTTTGACCCGGTTTGCTGACTACTCTGCCATTGTGTTTGTTCTGTCTGTGTTTTGTCCTACCCTTGTTCCCTTTCCCTCCTGCGCACTTACCCAGTGTAGGGACCGTCTTCGTGGTTGTCCGCGGCTGCCTAGGGCCGACTGAGGCAAGTAGGCAGGGAAAGAAGGAGGGGTTCAGTATAGGGCTCACCACCCTTGTCTTCCCTCGTGACAAAGGCACAGATTCAAGAAGGCTTTACGCCAGTTCCATTATCCAAAAATACGTGTCCAATTTTCATGAAATGGACACCTCACTGGCACTCGCTTTACAAATTGACGAAACTACTCTGGTGTCAATCCTGTTGAATCTGGGCCTATGGCTGTTGGCGAGACATATATATATATATATATATATATATATATATATATATATATATATATATATATCTTTGTTACACCAGTTTGATGTCCTAACCGAGTGCAGCGCCCAACCCAATGGATGTATACATTGTGTTTTTTTAGTGCTGTCACCAGCTGGCTTAAAGGGAACCTGTCATCTCGGAACCACTCCTGAACTAGAGTAAGCGTTGTATAGTGTAAGTGATGCTGAATCCGAATATGTAAGCTTTATCTTCATACTCACTTCCATTCTGATGCTGTGCTCCCACAAACCTGCAGTAAAATGCATTCAGTGGACTCTTCTTTGAGTCCTCTCCATTATGTGAGTGAGCACCGGAGTCCACTGAGTGCATTTTACTGCAGGTTTGTGGGAGCACAGCGTCGGAATGGAAGTGAGTCTGAAGATAAAACTTACATATTCAGATTCAGCATCACTTACACTATACAACGCTTACTCTAGTTCAGGGGGTGTTTCGGAGATGACAGGTTCCCTTTAAAGGATAAGTCCGGGCAATTTATAAGTTTCTGGTTCAAGTAAGGGCACATAAAGTTATTAATTGCCTGGACTTATCTTTTAAAGTAGGTAGGGGAAAAATCCCTGATGGGGTATGGGAGTGACCTTCCCGCCCTCTCTTTGGTCACTCCCAAAAAACCTCACCCTATGGGTACCTTCACATGGGGCTGCGGGTCTGCTGAGTAAAATCCACAGGGCATTTTTATACCGTTCACCAAACGGCGTTCAGTACTATGGTGCCGTCCGGACATACGCAGTTCTGCGCTGAACTGGGTATTTGCGTCCAGCCCCATAGTACTGAAGGGGGCATAAAATCAGCCAACAATGCGCTGTGGATTTTAGGCAGCAGAGAACCCCAAAAAAGCATCCCATTGTAAAGGCACCCGTAAATAAGGCAAGTTAACCTGCCTTTCAGCAACTGTTTGTTGCTGTAATTAACTGTGGAGGTTTTTTATATCACAGTTGAAGGACAGCAGCCATACAAGGCGTATGACTCAGCCCTCCCTGCTGCACTGCAGAGACAATGTTCCTCCCATTGTCTGCTACCACACTTCCCACCGTTAGTTGACGTGGGGTCAGCCATTGATCGATCTCCTCCCTGATGGTCCGGAGGAGCTCCAGCCCACTGTGGCTCCGTTCACCCAGGCTCACCAAATGGAGGACAGCCTGAGAGCGCCGGGCCTGACATCGGTGGTAAGACACCGGGGCAGGTTGGACTGCTGTCAAAGCGGCGGATGGTTGCAAGGTGGTGGAGGCAGAACTTGTGCTTCCCGCTGCTGGCCCCCTAAAGCACCATGGAAGTGACAGTGGCAAGAATGGGCCAACTTCCTGATGGTCTTCTGGGAGGATGTTGACCCAATGGGCAGTAACAGACATGTACTGCCCTTGGCCATAATTTGAGGACCAGACATCAGCACTCAGGTGCATGGTCTTGGACACCGAGAGTCCCAATGAGTCGCCCACCTTTTTCTGCACATAACTGTGCAGTGATGGGACAGCTTTGCCAGAGATGTAGTGGCGGCTGGGGACTCGCCATCTGGGGTGTGCAAATGCCATGAAATCCCTGAAAGGCTGGGAGTCCACGAGGTTGAAGGGCAGGGACTGAAGCACCAGCAGCTTAACCAGGTGTCCGGTCAGTTTCTGGGCCATGGGATGGCTGCTGGAATACACCTGACGTCTGCCCATGGACTCAGTCATGGATTGCTGCCTCATTAGCGGTGTAGATGGCAGTGACACTGTGCTGATGCTGGCACCTGAGGCTGACGAGCCCTGAGTTGCACTGAGAGGATTCTGCATGATGGGATCTGCAGTGTATGGTGCATCCTGACAGGAGGTGGTTTTGGGGTCACGGTTCTTCCAGGCCTGTTGGTGTTGCCTTTCCATGTGCTTTCGCATGGATGTTGTCCCGTGATTATCACCCCTGCCACGACTGACCCTCTCATTGCACAGCAGGCACAAAGCGATGTGCTTATCTTTCCCCAGGCGGAAGAACTGCCAGACGACAGAGGACCGTGGTTTGCTGACAGCCACGGGGGGTCTTGCTGCCTGTTGACTGCCACTGCTGCCTGAGGGTGCTCTCTCAGGACCAAGGCTTTGAGAGGGTGATCTCTGCCTGGTAGCTTGGCTTCTACCCCTCCCTCTTGTGCCTCGGTTCCTTTCAACAGTGGGATGTTGCTGCGTCGGTGGCACCTCTATTTCCTCCCCTGATGATGAGGATGATGCTGCTTGAGGGCGCCACGTCCGATTAGCGACATCGTCATCAAACTCGTCACCACTGCTACTATCCTCCGGTGGCTGGGACAGAATATCAGGTGTGGCACTGGATGCCCCTCCCTGGCTTTGTTGACTGCTTTCAGCCAACACCTCCTCTGGAGTCTCGCTACGTTCCACCCGCTGACTTTGGTGGACTTCCTCTTCCTCCTCCTCCTCCTCATCACTAAAAAAGTGGTAGAGACTCCAAGGGCAGATCAAGGTTTGCCAAGAGTTCCCTGGCAGAAGGTGCCCCAAAGGTGAGTGGCATTCTAATAACAGGGGACAGGGCAGAGGACTCTCGCTGACCGTCCCATGTAAGGGTGGAGTCGGATGATCCAGCGGATGCTTGACTCCTCGTTTGGGAGCTTTGGGCGGTGGAACTGGAGGATTGGGTAAGCCAATCTAGAACCCGCTGGCTGTGTGGTTCTTACATGACCAGTGGGCGTCAGGGGTAGCTGCACCCTGCTGCCACGCCTGTTACCCTGGCTGCCACCGGGCCTGGTGCTGCCACTTATCCTACCCTCACCGCCTGCTGTTGCACTCCTTGCCTAGGAAGTACTGGAAGTAGGACGCTTGCACATATTTTTATTTGGATGGGGGAAAATTAAACAATGTATTTTTTTTATACTTTTTTAAACTTTATTTTTTTTTTAAACTTTTTTTAACTTTTTTTTAAAAAAAAAACTTTTTTGAACTTTTTTTTTAACTTTGTTTATAGCTTTTTTTTTAGTTTTTTTTGTAACGGGGGTTGACGGCACCCAGCTGAGCAGCAACGTGTAGCATGTACGGTCACGGAATAGGAATGCTACCTGTCCTGACTCTTTTCTCTCAGTATTTCTTTGTTTATCACCCTATCTCTCCCTAGATCTCACAATTTTTTTATTTTTATTACTTTCTCTCCCTACCTCTACCTATCTCTTGCTCTTTCCCTATCTATCACCTTATCTTCTATATCTAGCTTTCTCTTCCTCTCTCCTGCTTCTCTCACTAACCCTTTCTATTCCTTCTCTATCTCTCCCTGTATCTATCTACTTTTTTGTCTATCTATCTATCTATCTACCAGACCTGAACCCAATTGAGATGGTTTGGGGTGAGCTGGACCGCAGAGTGAAGGCAAAAGGGCAAACAAGTGCTAAGCATCTCTGGGAACTCCTTCAAGACTTTTGGAATACCATTTCAGGTGACTACCTCTTGAAGCTCATCAAGAGAATGCCAAGAGTGTGCAAAGCAGTAATCAAAGCTAAAGGTGGCTACTTTGAAGGACCTAGAATATAAGACATATTTTCAGTTGTTTCACACTTTTTTGTTAAGTATATAATGCCACATGTGTTAATTCATAGTTTTGATGCCTTCAGTGTGAATCTACAATTTTCATAGTCATGAAAATACAGAAAACTCTTTGAATGAGAAGGTGTGTCCAAACTTTGGGTCTGTACTGTATAGATTTTATTGAAAGGGGCAACTATGGTGACGGTTTCAGCTGGCGACTGCATTTTTATTTTATTTTTTACACTTTTTATTTGTATTTTTTATTATTATTATTATTATTATTATTATTTTTTTTTTTACTTATATATTAATTTATTTTTGGCACATAATATGTCCCCCAGGTCGTTAAAAGACCTCTGGAGGACATTGACTTTTTTTTTTTTTTAACACTTTTTTTTCACTGTTTCCACTGTAACTGGGGCATCCGCAGATAGGACGTATATACACAGATGGCGGACTTGAAGGGGTTAATTCCTATGTATGTGCACCTATACCTTAAAGGTCTAGGATTGTCATAGTCACAGGTTTCCGCCAAACAATAAAGTAGTTACAGCAGCATTAGAGGAGAACATTTCTGCATAGAATGCTAAACTTAGTTTATATGCACGTATAAATATTATAAATATTTATTTTACCAAAGCAGAGGCTGCAACATGTCTTTGCTTGAGTTTTCATAGCCCCATCCTAATCTTGTGTGTTTTTCAATATTCTGTATACAAGACTATTGTACCAAATTTTGTACGGAAACAATAGATATGTACAAATAATATGAAGGAATGATATAGCAGCACTTTCAATTCTCCAGAAATGAGAAAAAGTGTTTGTATGAAAAATGTTTTCTTAAAAAGATAGATAAGACCCACATAGCATATTTACATAAATGTAATCAATCTTCAAGTAGGCTACAGTAGCACAATGCGCTCTTTGGATGTTAAAGGAGGCAAGAATATGGCTTCCATTTACTTTTCATGCAACATGTCTAAATATGCCTTGTAAAATGTGAGTGTTGGTATTGTGCATAGGATCCAGGAAGTACAGCTGCTAAAACTAACATTGCATATTCATTGTAAATAGTGCTTCTGTTCACATCATTTCAATCATGTGTTACATTTCAAGAAAATTGACAAAACAAAGCCAATTAATGATTTGCAGGAAACGTCAGTTTGCTTACTCCCTGATAACAGAAACCTGCTGGCATCATCACATCATGCTAAAATCAAACACTAGGCTTTTACAAATGCCTTCCATTAAAACAGAAGGAGAAGAAATATTGCATGCAAAAGAAGGAAATAGTACACGTCTTAAAGGGAAACTCAGAATTTCACATTATACTGTATATAACATCAATTAGACAACTAAACAATAATAATTTTGCTTTTTGAAGTTGTGCTTATCAATGCCAGCTTGCGAGACATAGATCCCAAATGATGCTAATCTGTCTAAATCAGCCCTAGAGGTGTTATGCTGTTCACATGCTCCTGTTTTCTGGGTCCCGTATATGCAGACCTTTCTCCTACTCTAATATGCTTCCCGGCAGGTCCAACTCCTGGAGTAGCTCTCTTCCTCCACACAGGTAGGTGCTTTCTGGTCCTATAAGTGACTGCCTTCCCTCTATGGCTTTGAATACAGAGATAGCTATATAACACTGATAATATGGCCCCCGTGTACAGCTGAAGTCAGTAAGCTGAGATTGTAATGAATAAATTGCAAGCCATGCTGAATATTTTCATGATCTTGTCGCTCCTGTGCACCTTTGTTTTCTCATAAAGACATGATATATTCTGCTGACAAATATGCTGCAATATACGAGCAGCATATTTGTACATATACATAGCATTAATACATACGTACTATACATAGCATTAATAATTAAAAAGATATGTGGTGTCAGTAAACAAGAGTCCCAGAATATCTTGGAATTAGTTGGGTTCTTCACAATATACATGGCTTCCTGCCTTTGAACTAACAAACATACGTAGGCTAAAAATTATTTTTTTTTACTCTTTTCTAAAAGATAAAAATTGAAATTAGGACATTAAATCATTAAGAAGAATACATGAATATCCACATGGACAGGGGTCCAACCAATTTAATATTCAATTTCCCTTATAGCTCAGACAAAGCATAGCATTCTAATGATTTAAAATAAATGCCCTTTTCTGTTACATGTTTCTTATGGTTCCCCTTGGTCTTAGCTTTCTTCTCAGAACAACCACCTTATGTGTTCAGTCCAGTTGTCACACATGCCCAGAAGCCCAATCCCACCCCCTGTATTATGCTCAACATAGACAGAGGAGTGACTTTGTAGATGAGCAGACAAGTGGCCTTTTCTCACTAGAACTGGATCTATTAGGCTGACTTTTTGAGTGGGAATCAAAAGAACATTATGTTATAATAGTACAGTATGTTAGTCACACTTCTCAGATTCAAGGCATGCAACTTTGGACCTAAGGCATACATGAATATTAATGCCAATAATAGCTACAGGGTAAATATCAAAATACCAGTGCTTCCTCCTTTGATGGTTAGAACCATGCTTTCATGGTTTACAGTCCCAATTCTTGTGAATGGGTAATTATGACAACTGAGAGCTGTTTGCTACCCACAGTATATGGAGCAGCAGCAGCAGTGACAGGAACTGTGGTAGAAATGGCCACTTTCTGGCTACTTACTAGCTATGGAACTTACTAACATATACCCTTTTCTGATATTATGTTCTGTTTGGTATATTTCATAAGCAATCTTCACTTGTTGGGTAAATGTCCTGAAAGCGGTCCTGTCCATAAGATGTCCGCTTATGGAGGGTCATGTGACCAGACATATCACTCAGCCTCCTCCATTCTAACACACTGTACAGTGTACCTCCACTAAACTCCCAATAGTGCAAATGCAACTGGCAGGTGTAATGTATTTGTATGGATGAGACAAGTGATTTTCTTTGTCACATGACCCTCCATTTGGAACCATTTTATGGACAAGACCTCCAGGAGGACAGCAAAACAGACTTGCTCAACAAGAGGGCATACATTATGAAATATAGAAAATGGCAAAGAATATCAACAAAGACTATATTATTAAGTGCCATATAGTCATCTTACATACACAATAATCAATAGTAGCCTGAAACTGACAAACTCCTTTAAGTTCTGCTTATCTATAGATGCTTTGTTAAACTGGTGCAATACTTCTAGCAAAGAGACATTGTTTAAATGGAATATCAATATCCTGTTGCCATAACCAGTAACGGCATGAACTAGAGACAGATGTCACCTTAACTTTGTGTTAGGGTCCTCTTACATGGGATAAAAAATTGGGAATTAAACATTGTATAATTCCTAATCTTTGCTTACTCATTGCAGCAATAATCACTTTTGTATGTGGATGTACGATCGCTACTACTGTTGGTTGTTACATTTTCCTTGTTTGTGTGCAGTACATTCCTATTTACACATGGCAATGTGCTGCATTCAAATGAGTATTTTTGGTGCGGCATGAAAGATGTGATACCTGATAAAAGAACGTTTACTCAAGTGAGTGGCGACACGGTAAGTGCAAGACAGCACAATGGGAATGCAATCCAAGTCCATCTGTTGCATCGCATCTCGCGCATGCGCCGTGCATACAAGAGTCTGTGCCGCAGCCGGAGGAGAAGACAGCGCTGAAGGGGCGTGCATAATTAGCTGGAGGGCGGTGCTGGGCTCCGAAATCTGCGGCGTGCCCGGGCTCCAACGGCTCGCAGGACCTCCCCTAGGGCTCCTTATCCAGGTATTTCACATGTTAATAAAAACGCTTTTTTATGTAAACTACTGCCCTAATAACAATTACACTTACATATTTACAATCACAGCAGTAAGGCCAGTATAGAGATGTAATTATCTCTATACCCAATATCCTGCTGACAGAATCCCTTTAATTTCAATGGGTCTGCAAAAAAAAAAAAAAACTAAAGTTACTCCGTGTGCATTCCGTTTCCGTATGTCCGCATTTCCGTTCTGTAAAAAAATAGAACATGTCCTATTATTGTCTGCATTACGCACAAGGATAGTACTGTTCTATTAGGGGCCAGCTGTTCCGTTCTGCAAAATACGGAATGCACATGGACGTCATCCGTGTTTTTTGCAGACATATGGTTGTGTGCATGAGCCCTAATTCTGTGAATATTTGTGTAATTCCACTAATAAGTTATTTGCCCTCTCCAGTTTAGTTTTTTAGGAATATTTTTTAAAAAAAATACATAGTCTACAAAAATAATTAAATCAGGCAAACAGTTGCTATTTTCATCTCTTTTTATCAAGGCAATATTTCACAAGATGGCAGGGATGCTCTGCGTGTGTTATTTTAGGAGAATGTCACATTTATATTTCCGAATCTTACCTAACCTACATGTTGACGTGGCCTAAATTACATTTTGATAAAGTGGCAATATCAATGTATTCTTCTCTTTTTTTATTTACAGGGTGAAATATTTTCCAATATCACACATGATCATACTTTCTAGCACAAAATAAAAAATAGCTTGAAGATTCCATCATGAATAAAAGATATAACGGAAGTATTGATAGATATTAGAGGAAAAAAGTCACTTGAATCAAAGCTGTAAATTATCTGTTTTTCTATTATCAATTTGCTCCTTTAAGAAACCTCTGAAGTGATAGTTTAAGCTGCAGCCTATACATCAGCCTTAAACAACAAGTAAATAATGTCAACACTGGATATCAGTGCATCTTTAATACTGAGCAGTGCATCTTTTCTGTCAGAGCAGGAAATAGGAATGATTGCTTGGCTGTGAGTTATATCAAAACCATGAAAATGTACGTTATAGATTACTTAAAATGAAGGTGTATCCACCGATTATTCAGACAAACTTTAAACCTTCAACTTGGAATATAAATGAGAATCTCCCTCCGTTGCCTCTAAATCTTAACTTCATAAAGATACATGGAGAACACACCATATGAATTGTAAAGAGTGGTGTTCTCACAGGAGCCGAGATAAAACACGGAACTCTGTGGAGCAGGGAATGTTTTACTTTTTATTTTCTTTTATTGAAACAGTGATTAACTAGGCATTATGTTAGCTGTTTTAGGTATTTTTGGCTTTGCATTGGAATAAAAAAATCACTCTAGGGTATTGGTGTGTGCAGAAATGACAATGACCATTATGAATTACAGAAACTGGGGCACAAAATTCATGAGGAGCTTTAACCCTTTGTCAAAAATATGCATCTAAGCAAACAACTAAGTTAAACCAATAATGTCTCATACAGAGATAAGATAAATTGAATGTAACATTAAAAAATATGGACACTCTTAAGCGTAAAGCCTTCATACAATAAGAAAAAATTATATAGAGAAGAATAGATGGAAAATACTAGGAAGCGCAGTGTAAAGTAAGAATGGTTTCATGATCATACTATCCTAGTTGTCACCAGCAAAACAAAGACAATTTAAGGGAATGTATTTTTTTTAATCGAATCCCTCCTTAGTTAGCTATACAAAAAATAAAGATTTTTGAATTGAATTTTTTTCTCCATGCTTGCCAAGTGAGACTTTTTACTGGTATTATGTGCCCCAAACTCACTATGAGAGGTAATAGCAGCCAAAAAATAAAATGAAAATAGAAATGCTAAAATTGAAATTCAAGTACCTTTTGACATTTCATTTGCCTATCAGGTGTGAAAATTTCATGTCAAAATTAAAAATAAAATGACATTTTTAATTTGCAATTTAATTTTTTACTCAAGAATAGGTAAAATGTGACAAAAATTAAATAAAAAGTAAAAAAGCCTTTTGTCATTAATTTTTAATTCTTAGCATTTAATTTTCATCACCCATACTTGTGTTTCATGCTCAAATAAATGGGAGACTATTATATTTCATACTCTCATAGCATGCCACATCACAAAGACACTGATAGAAGAACACTGCATCGCAATCTCCTTCCATCCTGCTCTCCTTTGTCTTATACATACAGTTTAATGATAGGCATACTTTCTGGTTGGTGAAATGGTTTCTGAACACTTGCACTTTTCCCTAATAAGATAGATTACAAAGCTTCATAAATTCATTTTAGGAGTGCTTTAAACAAATCATAGACACTAGACTGTTTTACATTTTTCATGTACTATACTTGCTATCCTAGGAACGATCACTTTTCTTTAAAAATGCAGATTGTCCACTAAAATTAGGCTATCAATTTTTCAACTTGTCTCTTCATAGTCTTCATGTCCTAGGAGTCCAATATGATAATATGATCCGTCTTTAAAGAAGACCCTGACATCTCTCCTGAAATGTCTGTTTTAGTAGCTTCTTGCATTCCCCATTTAACGATGATGGAGCATCTATTCGTATGACTCTATGTGTTACCTCTATGTTGTACCTTTATTACTCATTGTAGAAGTTAAAGGATGAATTTCAGCAGTCTGTAATAAAGCTCAAACTGAGTGTTACCTGTTAGTGGGATGTCCTTGTACAGTTAGACATTGTCCAGATGGTGCTGCCAATGTCACACAGTTCAGAGCTCCCCCCCCCCAACTGGTAAAACCCAGTTCAACCTCAGTTGCAGCCTGCTAGCAGCTCATTCATGAACTTCTAGTAGGAATAACAAAAGAATAGCGCAACATAAATTATTATATATATATTATATAAAAAAAGATGTTCTAAAATTAGTACATAGAGAATGCAAGTAGTTACTACAACAGTCATGTCAGGAAAGCTGACAGGTTTCCTTTAATTGTCAATAGACTATTAATTTCGTAGTTTGGAAATAAAGTTGCTTAGATGTAATATAAGCAGTTTTTTTTTCTTTTTGTTACACTACTAAAACTTATGTAGACATATAATTAAAATGAACATTCTTACATAGTGGCTAACATTGATGAGTTTTCAAATAGCAAGTAGTGGCCAAAGCCACACATGAAGGCTTTTTATGCCCAGACTTACGAGGATAGGATAGAAAGTGATCATGCATTTATATGCACCAATGAGGACAATGCAAAGTAATGTTAATGTAATAGATAACTCTGTTAATCTAGTCTATATTTTAATTGCACAATGAAGCTGTAGTCAATACATAATGACAAGCATATATTTGAACAAGATGAGTCATTGGCAATCTACTGTATTTATAGGGATTACATGAAAAAAGACTTTCTACTTACTATACATTATTATGAAGGGATAAAAATATGTATCATTATCTTCTCCCAGTCCATATTTTACAAACATGTAGGAGTTGTGAATAATGTATGCAGAGTCTTTTGAGGACCCATATGCTAATATATGATATGAATCTTATTGGATAGATGGTTGATCCAAATAAAAAAAAAAATGCTAAGGTCAGTTTATCAAAAAAGTAATTTCAACATTTAATGCCATTCAATCTAAAATAAAGGTGACCGAATATATATATATATATATATATATATATATATATATACAATACAGACCAAAAGTTTGGACACACCTTCTCATTCAAATAGTTTTCTGTATTTTCATGACTATGAAAATTGAAGATTCACACTGAAGGCATCAAAACTATGAATTAACAAATGTGGAATTATATACTTAACAAAAAAGTGTGAAACAAAAGAAAATATGTCTTATATTCTAGGTTCTTCAAAGTAGCCACCTTTTGCTACTGGGGTTGGGACCATGTGTTGGGCAGAAGTCAGGTGGATACACAGAAATCAGAAATCACAGGTTAACAGCAGCTCAGTTTAGAGACCAGTTCAATGCCACACAGAGTTCTAGCAGCAGACACATCTCTACAACAACTGTTAAGAGGAGACTGTGTGCAGCAGGCCTTCATGGTAAAATAGCTGCTAGGAAACCACTGCTAAGGACAGGCAACAAGCAGAAAAGACTTGTTTGGGCTAAAGAACACAAGGAATGGACATTAGACCAGTGGAAATCTGTGCTTTGGTCTGATGAGTCCAAATTTGAGATATTTGGTTCCAACCACCGTGTCTTTGTGTGACACAGAAAAGGTGAACGGATGGACTCTACATGCCTGGTTCCCACCGTGAAGCATGGAGGAGGAGGTGTGATGGTGTGGGGGTGCTTTTCCAGTGAAGGCATATTGAACCAGCATGGCTACCACAGAATCTTGCAGCGGCATGCTATTCCATCCGGTTTGCATTTAGTTGGACCATCATTTATTTATCAACAGGACAATGACCCCAAACACACCTCCACGCTGAGTAAGGGCTATTTCACCAAGAAGGAGAGTGATGGGGTGCTACGCCAGATGACCTGGCCTCCACAGTCACCAGACCTGAACCCAATCGAGATGGTTTGGGGTGAGCTGGACCGCAGAGTGAAGACAAAAGGGCAAACAAGTGCTAAGCATCTCTGGGAACTCCTTCAAGACTGTTGGAATACCATTTCAGGTGACTACCTCTTGAAGCTCATCAAGAGAATGCCAAGAGTGTGCAAAGCAGTAATCAAAGCAAAAATTGGCTACTTTGAAGAACCTAGAATATAAGACATATTTTCAGTTGTTTCACACTTTTTTGTTAAGTATATAATTCCACATGTGTTAATTCATAGTTTTGATGCCTTCAGTGTGAATCTACAATTTTCATAGTCATGAAAATACAGAAAACTCTTTGAATGAGAAGGTGTATCCAAACTTTTGGTCTGTACTATATATATATATATATATATATATATATATATATATATATATATATACTAGCAGAAAGACCCGGCTTTGCCTGGGTATATTTCATCTATTTATTTAATGTTTCTGTGTGTCGTTGCAGAGAGAAAGTCAATGTAGCTGACAGAAATTGATTTTTACCTTCATTTTTTCAATCCCTATTGGCTGCGGAGTGGGAGGGGGCGTGGTTTAATGGGACACGGGGGGGAGGGTTAAGTCCTTCATTTCAGGGTGGCCTGAATTATAGGTTAATGCCATGGTAATTTGAGGAAACACAATGGGTAGCAGTGGAAGAAAACATTGCTTTGCGCGGGTATATTTAATCTATTTCATTTAATGTTTCTGTGTGTCGTTGCAGAGAGAGAGTCATCCTCCCTCCCATCCCTGCTGCTGACAGATGTTGATTTTTACCTTCAATTGTTCAATCTCCTTTGGCTGCGGAGTGGGAGGGGTCATGGCCTGACTGAGTCGGGGGCGTGACGTTGCAAGACCTGTGACGGGGTTTTAAGTCCTTCTTTTGATGGTGGCCAGAATTACAGGTCGATGCCATGGTAATTTATGAGGACACGCCATGTGTAACAGTGGAAGAAAACATTGCTTTTCACGGGTATATTTAATCTATTTCATTTAATGTTTCTGTATGTTGTTGCAGAAAGAAATCCAACTTCCCTCCCACCCCTGCAGCTGACAGAAGTTGATTTTTACCTTCATTTTTCAATCCCCGTTGGCTGTGGAGTGGGAAAGGGCGTGGCCTGACAGAGTCGGAGCGTGGTTTCCCGAGATCTGGGGCGGGGGGTCAGAGTGGCATGAATTACAGGTCGATGACATGGTAATTTATGGGGACCCGCAATGGGTAGCAGTGGAAAAAAACATCTTTTATTAGTACTGAATGGTCGTAGTCTAAAATTAGTCAATTTCATCTACGATTTTTGTGTGTCGTTGCAGAGAGAAATTCACCCTCCCACCCCTGCAGCTGACAGAAGTTTATTTTTCCCTTCATTCTTTCAATCCCTGTTGGCTGCGGAGTGGGAGGGGGCATGACCTGACAGAGTTGGGGGTGTGGCTTAGCAAAGCGCTTCGCATAGGTGATTTAATCTATTTCATTTAATGTTTCTGTGTGTCGTTGTAGAATGGCTGCAGAGTGGGAGGGGGCGTGGTCTGACAGAGTTGGGGGCGTGACTTAGCAAGACGATTCGAACAGTTGTAGTCTATAATTAGTCTATTTTATCTAAAATTTTTGTGTGTCGTTGCAGAGAGAAATTCACCCTCCCACCCCTGCAGCAAACAGAAGTTTATTTTTACCTTCATTTTTTCAATCCCCGTTGGCTGCGGAGTGGGAGGAGGCGTAACCTGACAGAGTCGGGGGCGTGGATTAGCAAGACGCTTCACATGGGTGTATTTGATCTCATTTAATGTTTCTGTGTGTCGTTGCAGAAAGAAAGTCAACCTCCCACCCATCCCTGCAGCTAACAGAAGTTGATTTTTACCATTATTTTTTCAATCCCTGTTGGCTGCGGAGTGGGAGGGGGCGTGGCCTTACAGAGTCAGGGCGTGGCTTAGCAAAGCGCTTCGCATAGGTGCATTTAATCTATTTTATTTAATGTTTCTGTGTGTCGTTGCAGAATGGCTGCGGAGTGAGGGGGCGTGACCTGACAGAGACGGGGCGTGGCTTAGCAAAAGGCTTCGAACAGTTGTAGTCTATAATTAGTCTATTTCATCTAAAATTTTTGTGTGTCGTTGCAGAGAGAAATTCACCCTCCCACCCCTGCAGCAAACAGAAGTTTATTTTTACCTTAATTTTTTCAATTCCCATTGGCTGCGGAGTGGGAGGGGGCGTGACCTGACAGAGTCGGGGGCATGGATTAGCAAGACGCTTCGCATGGGTGTATTTAATCTATTTTATTTAATGTTTGTGTATGTTGTTGCAGAAAGAAAGTCAATCTCCCACCCATCCCTGCAGCTGACAGAAGTTGATTTTTACCTTTATTTTTTCAATCTCTGTTGGCTGCGGAGTGAAAGGGGGTGTGGCCTGACATAGTTGGGGGTGTGGCTTAGTGAGACCTGGGGCGGGGGTTTTAAGTACTTCTTTTAGGGTGGCCTGAATTAAAGGTCAATACCATGCTTATTTATGAGCCCACGCAATAGGCAGCAGTGGAGGAAAACATCTTTTATTACTACTGAACTGTAGTAATAGAAAAAAACATAAGTTATATTTATGGTAACCGGAATACCTTTAACAGTGTCAGTAAATAGAAATGGATGAGATCCTCAGCTGCTGATAATTACCTGGTTGTTATGGAAACCTGCCCTCCCTGTGTGGCTTTGCAGAGAATGGCAGTTGGAGTTTAAAACCAAAGCTCCCAGTTGTAATGTTGGCTAATGGAGATCATATTTTGGGAATATCTCAGGATCGGTACGTCCTAGAGAGATGAGACCTGGTCTAAAACCTTCCCGGACACCTGATGTACCTGTGTGCCGAATTTGGTGAAAATCGGTCCAGTAGTTTGGTCGCGCATAGAGAACAGACAGACAGACAGACAGACAGAAACTCATTTTTATATTATTAAGAGATATATAAAAATATTCTCAATATATCTATGTAGATTGTTATAAAAGGAGAGCAGCACTACACAAAAGTTATAAGTAGTAGTGTGCCAGCAATCCAGTTCTAGAGTTTAGAATTATTGCAGCTTGTCTTCGGCAGGTCTTCCGCACCGCAGGTCAAAATCTGCATAGAGAAGATCTGCGTTGTGTGCATGAGAATTTCAAATTCTCATAGAATACAATGTGCATAACCTATGGTGCAGATTTTCCATAGGCAAATCAATGCAGAAAATCCGCACGCAATCCTTATCGTGTGCATTTAGCCTAATAGTAAATGCACATGTTCAGATTTATGTGCGGATAATCCACACTGAAATCTGCAGGTGTTCGCAGGGAAATCCGTGTGGTCAATCAGTATGAACTGGTGCGGATTTATGTGCGGATTTGGTGTGGATTTTCCGCATGTGGATTTTCCTCTCCCCATTGAAGTGAATGGATAAAATCCGGTCAGATAAAATAAATAATAAATTGACACACTGCAGATTTTAAAATCCACACCATAGGTAAAAATCTGCATTGAAAAAAATCTGCATCGTATACATGAGAATTTCAAATTCTCATAGAATACAATATATATGACCTATCCTGATCCTATCGCAATCCTGATCATCTGCATTTACTCTAAGAGGTTTTATCTGATTAAAGCCTCATTCACACGTCAGTGTTTCACTGAAGTGTGCTGTACATGTTGTCCACGGACAGCACACATCCCCATTCATTTTAATGTGTGTGTTCAGACATCAGTGTTTCATCACGGTCCGTGGTTCCATTTTTTTTGCACAGATGCATGTCCTATCTTCATCCGTGTTCCCGTATCCCTCACAACCATTATAGTCTATGGGTCCGTGAAAACCACAGATGTAACACGGATGGCATCCGTGTTTCACGGATCATTAAGAAGAGATGTTTTGAAAATTATTTCAGTGTCAGTGAAACATGGATGCAACACAGACAGCAAAAAACGGACACACGGACCCAACACGGATCCTTCACGGATAGCTTCACGGATGCCTCACTGACCACTTGCTCATGGATTTGAGCACGGACGTGTGAATGAGGCTTAACTCTTGATAATGGTACCTGGCAAGAGGTGGAAAACTCGTTTGTGTGAAAGGGGCCTAAGGATGAGATCAACTTAGACAAGGCCCAAACTGTCTTGATAGCAGAAACCGCACAAAATCACATGCTGGATGATGTGTACATCATCATTACCACACTCCCAGCCACCTAGATGACATCATTACGTCACCATGTGAGATTTTGCACTGTGTCTTCAATCAAGATGGCTGTGGCAGCTTCATGCATTTCACGTGTAATAAAAATTTTGTAACTTCTATTCTTATGGCTCTATGTTTTGCCATTCTTTTATTATTTCAACTAAAAGTTATGAATAAATTGCTATTAGCCTTCAGTAAGGGTACAGAGGGGTGGTAACAAGTTGGGGGGTGTCCCTGCACAGTCTGAAAATGGCAGCACTGATTGGATAGAGTGTGTCTGTACTCACATGGACACCCCCCAAACTGGTTAACACCCCTCTGTACCCTTACTGCAGATTGTTAGCGATTCATTCATAACTTCTAGCAGAAATAATAAAGGAATGGCACAACATACAGATATAAAAATAGATGCTCCAGAATTGTTATTACACGAGGAATGCATGTCAGGAGAGGTGATAGGTCGTCTTTAAAATATGATGTCATAAAACCTCCTGTAGGTGTAATGTGCAGGTGTTCCAATCCTTTTATTCATATAATATATTTGAGCTTGATTGTAGAACTGGACAAGAATTATAGAATGTTTTACCCATCACTACACCAAGCTTCTCTGAGGCAAGAATGACATTCCAGGTTTCCTAGGAATCAAAATATTTTTTAGTGGTCCCCCTGTAGTAATAAGTTAAAGAATGAATATTATACAGTCATGCTCATCATTATTGGCACCCATGATGTTTAAGTACATAATGTGGAATATCTCCTTAAAAAAGGAGATGAAACAGCTTTTCTGTATAGAGCGCTCATGTTAAATAAGAGAAATGATAAGCAACAATTTAAAACAAAAAACAATGGGAGGGAAAAATAGAAAAAAAGCTTCATGTGACACTGGTATTTAAATCTAGGAAGCTGTCTTACATTTAGAAGCGATAGTGGATCTGCTGAAACTATGTAGAGGCCGGTCTTAAAAAATGACCCCCTTCATGTGTTTGCTGATATGTGCCCTCATAGTAAAATGTAAATGAATAAATATTGTACATTGTGAAAAAAAAGTTAAAACAATAATAAAAAGCCACCTCCCCTAAATAAAATGCATGACTCTCTGACACAAATACCATACATTTTCCATTGTTAGGAATTAGCACTTTTCTATCACACACAATGTATGTTTTCCCAAAGATACAATAAGTACTCCCAGCCACTCTTTTTTTTGCCCCTACCCTATTTGTTTTGACACCATTGATGGAAAAAAATGTTAAACCTATTATTACACAGGAACAGTGGCTGCATTTCAAGTTACTAATTTACTTACCTTACATGTCGGTGACAGGTGAGGGAGCAGTGTACACACAGTATTTCTCTGCGAGGGTTTAATAGAATACCGATAAAATACTATTATACCTACAAATCCTATTATTACAGTGTATTGTACAAAAGATAAATTATCACAGGTCCCGTAAGGGGAAAAAATATTTGAAAAATATAGAAAATAAATTAAACACAAATATTAAAATATAATAGGAAAAATTTGAATAAATACAATTAGAATTGCCATGTCAAAAATGTTCAAATATTAAAACATCACATCATTTATCTTGCACAGTGAATTCTTCATGCTAGAATTGCCATTTTCTGGTCAACTTGCCTCTGAAAACTAAATGGATTATAAAATGATTAAATAGTTGTATACAAGTATCCCAAAATAGTATTGATAACAAGTATAGCTCACCTCATCAAAAAAACAAACCCTCACACAGCTCCATCGAAAATTAAAAACTTAGGGGTATAAGTACTTTTTTTTTCACAATAGCCATGTCTTATGTTAAACAATGCACAAAAAAATGCTATATATGGGAGAAAAAAAGATTCATTTCTGGATAAATATTATTCATTAAACTAGCTTAAAACAGAACATAAAAAATAATCAAAAAAGTACTGGAAATCTGGATGTGCCCTGCAAAACAAAAAAAAAAAAAAAAGAAAAAAAAATCGGGTAAAATCTTTAGCATTCCAAAACCTGAAATTTTGCTGATTCTAAAATTGATCCAAAACACCGCTGGATGTCATGTTCTAGCGAAGGTACTACCGATCCCTAGAACATCTCTGAGGCATACCACACCAAGGCAAGCAATCAGACAAGGCAAAGACTCGCATGAATACTTATTCACAGATAGCAGACATGGAAAGAAACTGGACCAGCAGGTAAGCAACCAGTGGCAGGTAATACCACTGGACCAAGTGCATCGATATGACTTGGGGCTAAACCCAGATGGCAGAGAGTCAGTGAGCCCTGTTCTTCACAGAGCCCCTGATGGTGGGGATGAACTTACCTGAGGGCTCACTGGTCGCACCTCCAGCACTTGGCCACTTACCTGAAGTCCAGAGAGACACGAGACAAACTGGAATCCAGGCACATGAACTGGATCCGAAACAACTGCACAGGACACAGTTCAGACAAGACAATGGGAACCAGTACACAAGCAGATGCCTGAACCCCACGCGGAATGGATGCATGGCAGTAACAGACAGAGCTGCCCAAACAGGCAGACAAGCAGATGCCTGGACCCCATGTGGAATGACACATGGTAGTCACAAACAGAGCTGCTCCAACAGGCAGACAAGCAGATGTCTGGACCCCATACAGAATGACACATGGTGGCCACTGGCAGAGCTGCCCAAACAGGTAGACAAGCAAATATCTGGACCTCATACAGAACGACACATGGTGAGCTGCACACAGACTTGATATCCTCCCTCTGGAAAACACAGGAGCCCTCTCACTGAAGGCATAGACTCAGACTAGCAGATGTATGTTCCCCATGCGGAGTTAGTCCATTCATGAACAGACAGAGCTGCACACAAGACACAGAACCGGACTGGCAGATACCTGTTCCCTATGCAGAGTTAGTCAATGGAAAAACAGACAGAGCTACACACAAGACATAGAAAAGGACTCGTAGATGTCTGTTCCCCATGTGGAGTTAGTCAATGGGCAAACAGACAGAGCTGCACGCAAGATATAGAACTGGACTGGCAGATGCATGTTCCCTAAGCGGGGTTAGTCCATGGGTGAACAGACAGAGCTGCACACAAAACATAAAACTGGACTAGCAGATGTCTATACCCCTTGCAGATTGTGATGTCTCACTAGGTGACCACATAGACAGGGCCGATGGATTATTTCAGGTCAGGTGCATAGCTCCTTCACTAGAGACCGACTGACACCCAAACCCAAAGCTCACAGGTATATAAAGAGCAGGATGACGGGATCATTTAACACCTAGCAGGCACACCCAGACCAGACCATTAACTCCACCAGAAACGAGACAACAGGGAGGGGAGCAGGCATACACAAGTAGCAGTTCAGACGCAGAAAAGTCTACAAAGAATTCATCGCAGCCAGTATGCCAGAAAGCTTTTAAACCAAGTACTTACGGCAACCTGTGACATAGTAAACTACACTATGACACTGGACATGCAAGAGTTAATTAATGCAAAAGAACACATTTATCAATGTTATTGCACCTAGACACGTTATTGCACAAGACATGTTGTTAACTGCATTAAAAATATGGTGTAAATTGGTGCCATTAGGGGCTATCCGGTGCACTCTTAGCACAATTTTTAGAATCTAGTTTGTGAGAAATCCTCTGCACCAGCTTGATAAGTGGGCATGGCTTATAGGAAAATGGGAACGCGGTGTGGCCTAATATGTGACCTTTAGCACCAAAACTGTGCCAAAGTTCTGGCATACATTTCTGTCTCGAAGTTCCAATAATTGGTATAAAGTAGTCAAAAGTATATATCCCTGCACTAGATTTATCATCCAGCCTGAGCCACTATGATAAGGTCTAGATAGCCTGTCTAAGTTTATACCACTTATATGTTTACACTGGTCAATTGAGCAGACAATTGTTGGGAAGACGCCTGTTCATCAGTGAAGGAGAAAGCTGCATTTACATGCAGCAATTTCCTCCACAGTATGGAGAGGAGTGATCACGAATGCCATCGCTCATCCCCCTACAGAATCATTGTTTTCTGACAGCAGAGGCTATTTACACAGCGCAATCTGCAGCCGGCAAACGATGATTTAGGTGACTGCACCAACGATCCTATTACCCAATGAACAAGCATTTTGCTCATTCATTAGGTAATCAATCGGTGGCTCTTTTACACTGGCAGATTACCGGTAATATACATTTGTATAGGAACCTTTAGTAAATCTGTCCCAGTGTATGCCTAAAGCGTGTCCTTTGTTCATTAGTCTGACCTTTATGTGCCAGCATTCTTATTTCACTTTCCATTGTAAATCACTCTGCTTTTTACTTTTTGGGTGGCAATAATCAATGTATACAGTTGTATATGTTTGGGTATATATATGCCAAAATGTATTTAAAGAGGGTATTTTCTAAACTCAATATTCATAAAAAACTTTTATTTTTATTTATGGTTGTTTTTCTTTTTCATTTTGGCAGTACTATGCCATTGAAAATGAAATACAAAATGTCCTTTGGAAGCTATCAGGATAGAAAGGTAACACTCCTATATAGATAAGGAACCCACGGTCAGTTTACTGCTGCTGTGAGGTAAGATGTTATCTGAAAGGTAATCATCACTATGATGTGGATAGCAAAAAATCCTATTGTTCTCTTGAGAGGCCAACATAAGGATGCACACAGAAGAGCATTACAGTTATGAGTCACTCACTCCCCTTTTCTCCATGGTCAAAGTGGCGGTCTGACATTAAAGTTAAGCAAGGTTGTTTGCTGTACTGAAAATCCAAACAAAGTTGAGACCTGTACCTGTCTTTAGAATGGGACCCCTAAAATTGAAAAAGTGTGCACCACAAATGTTCCAGCACTCAACTATTTTTGACCCTCCCATAGAAGAGAATGGAGGGTGGCCATTCCCTTTGGGTACCCCTTATAGAGGCAGGTGTGAGTCCCACCTCTGAAATTGGTGAAATATCTTAGAGATATACCACCAATGTGTGAGATGGGCCAACCCCTTTAAAGATAAGATCCACCCATCAGGTATTCCCTGGTAAATATAAAAAAAAGCAGAATGATCATCTCACCGGATACCATAAACTTTATATTGCTATGCTAGAATAAAATTAAAATACTATCACTTAAGTGCTTTGTGTGCAGGTGAAACATGTAGTCTATTTTTTTTTTTATTTTAATATATGGGTCCTAAGTAGAGATGAGCGAGCACTAAAATGCTCGGGTGCTCGTTATTCGAGTCAAATTTTTCCCAATGCTCGGGTGCTCATTTCGAATAAAGAACCCCATTGAAGACAATGGGAGACTTGAGCATTTTTTGCAGGGGACCAAAGCTCTGCACAGGGAAGGTTGCGTGAAAACCTGGAAACCTCAGAAAATTATGGAAACACCATGGAAATCAACAGGAAACAGCAGGGGCAGCATGCATGAATGCCTCTGAGGCTGCCTAATCGAACCATTACGCCAAATTCTGGGCAACAGCCTGGTGGTGACCCTCAAGACAATTGTGCTGACCCAGACCAAGATGGGCAAGGCACATGTGCTGTCACATGTTAGGAAAGCACCGACCTAGGTGCAACGAAGGTCCATCACCGTCTGCGGGTGACACCACTGCCCATGCTGGCACTGCTGTCCTATCCCCCACCCAAGGACAAAGGCATAAGCCTGACACAGCATGGCAGTGACACCACCAAGTGACCAAGTTAGATGAGGTAGCAGGTGAGCCACCCAAAAATTTAGCCTGACAAAGCATGGCGGTGACATCACCAAGTGACCAAGTTAGATGAGGTAGCAGGTGAGCCTCCCAAACATGTAGCCTGACACAGCATGGCGGTGACAACACCACGTGACCAAGTTAGATGAGGTAGCAGGTGAGTCACCCAAAAATTTAGCCTGACACAGCATGGCGGTGACACCACCAAGTGACCAAGTTAGATGAGGTAGCAGGTGAGCCACCCAAAAATTTAGCCTGACACAGCATGGCGGTGACACCACCAAGTGACCAAGTTAGATGAGGTAGCAGGTGAGCCACCCAAACATGTAACCTGACACAGCATGGCAGTGACACCACTAAGTGACCAAGTTAGATGAGGTAGCAGGTGAGCCACCCAAAAATTAAGCCTGACACAGCATGGCGGTGACACCACAAAGTGACCAAGTTAGATGAGGTAGCAGGTGAGCCACCCAAACATGTAGCCTGACACAGCATGGCAGTGACACCACTAAGTGACCAAGTTAGATGAGGTGGCAGGTGAGCCACCCAAAAATTTAGCCTGACACAGCATGGCGGTGACACCACCAAGTGACCAAGTTAGATGAGGTAGCAGGTGAGCCACCCAAAAATTTACCCTAACACAACATGGCGGTGACAACAGAGTGACCAAGTTAGACTGAGGTAGCAGGTGAAACACATAAAATTTTACACTGACAAAGCATGGCGGTGACAACAGAGTGACCAAGTGAGACTGAGGTAGGAGGTGAACCACATAAAATTTTACCCTGACACAGCATGGCGGTGAACCCAGAGTGACCAAGTTAGACTGAGGTAGCAGGTGAACCACATAAAATTTTACCCTGACACAGCATGGCGGTGAACCCAGAGTGACCAAGTTAGACTGAGGTAGCAGGTGAAGCACATATAATTTTACCCTGACACAGCATGGTGGTGACAACAGAGTGACCAAGTGAGACTGAGGTAGCCGGTGAAGCACATAAAATTTTACCCTGACACAGCATGGCGATGACAACAGAGTGACCAAGTGAGACTGAGGTAGCAGGTGAACCACATAAAAGTTTACCCTGACACAGCATGGCGGTGAACCCAGAGTGACCAAGTTAGACTGAGGTAGCAGGTGAAGCAAATAAAATTTTACCCTGACACAGCATGGCGGTGACAACAGAGTGACCAAGTGAGACTGAGGTAGCAGGTGAACCACCCAAAAATTTACCCTGACAAAGCATGGCGGTGAACCCAGAGTGATTAAGTTAGACTAAAGTAGCAGGTGAACCACATAAAATTTTAACCTGACACAGCATGGCGGTGAACCCAGAGTGACCAAGTTAGACTGAGGTAGCAGGTGAACCACATAAAATTTTACCCTGACACAGCATGGCGGTGAACCCAGGGTGACCAAGTTAGACTGAGGTAGCAGGTGAAGCACATAAAATTTTACCCTGACACAGCATGGCGGTGACAAAAGAGTGACCAAGTGAGACTGAGGTAGCAGGTGAAGCACATAAAATTTTACCCTGACACAGCATGGCGGTGACAAAAGAGTGACCAAGTGAGACTGAGGTAGCAGGTGAAGCAAATAAAATTTTACCCTGACACAGCATGGTGGTGACAACAGAGTGACCAAGTGAGACTGAGGTAGCAGGTGAACCACCCAAAAATTTACCCTGACAAAGCATGGCGGTGAACCCAGAGTGATTAAGTTAGACTAAAGTAGCAGGTGAACCACATAAAATTTTAACCTGACACAGCATGGCGGTGAACCCAGAGTGACCAAGTTAGACTGAGGTAGCAGGTGAACCACATAAAATTTTACCCTGACACAGCATGGCGGTGAACCCAGGGTGACCAAGTTAGACTGAGGTAGCAGGTGAAGCACATAAAATTTTACCCTGACACAGCATGGCGGTGACAAAAGAGTGACCAAGTGAGACTGAGGTAGCAGGTGAACCACATAAAATTTTACTCTGACACAGCATGGCGGTGAACCCAGAGTGACCAAATTAGACTGAGGTAGCAGGTGAACAACATTAAATTTTACCCTAACACAGCATGGTGGTGACAACAGAGTGACCAAGTAAGATTGAGGTAGCAGGTGAAGCACATAAAATTTTACCCTGACACAGCATGGCGGTGAACCCAGAGTGACCAAGTTAGACTGAGGTAGCAGGTGAAGCACATATAATTTTACCCTGACACAGCATGGTGGTGACAACAGAGTGACCAAGTGAGACTGAGGTAGCCGGTGAAGCACATAAAATTTTACCCTGACACAGCATGGCGATGACAACAGAGTGACCAAGTGAGACTGAGGTAGCAGGTGAACCACATAAAAGTTTACCCTGACACAGCATGGCGGTGAACCCAGAGTGACCAAGTTAGACTGAGGTAGCAGGTGAAGCAAATAAAATTTTACCCTGACACAGCATGGTGGTGACAACAGAGTGACCAAGTGAGACTGAGGTAGCAGGTGAACCACCCAAAAATTTACCCTGACAAAGCATGGCGGTGAACCCAGAGTGATTAAGTTAGACTAAAGTAGCAGGTGAACCACATAAAATTTTAACCTGACACAGCATGGCGGTGAACCCAGAGTGACCAAGTTAGACTGAGGTAGCAGGTGAACCACATAAAATTTTACCCTGACACAGCATGGCGGTGAACCCAGGGTGACCAAGTTAGACTGAGGTAGCAGGTGAAGCACATAAAATTTTACCCTGAGACAGCATGGCGGTGACAAAAGAGTGACCAAGTGAGACTGAGGTAGCAGGTGAACCACATAAAATTTTACTCTGACACAGCATGGCGGTGAACCCAGAGTGACCAAATTAGACTGAGGTAGCAGGTGAACAACATTAAATTTTACCCTAACACAGCATGGTGATGACAACAGAGTGACCAAGTAAGATTGAGGTAGCAGGTGAAGCACATAAAATTTTACCCTGACACAGCATGGCGGTGACAACAGAGTGACCAAGTTAGACTGAGGTAGCTAGTGAACCACAAAAATTTTTACCCTGACACAGCATGGCGATGACAACAGAGTGACCAAGTGAGACTGAGGTAGCAGCTGAACCACATGAAATTTTACCCTGACACAGCATGGCGGTGAACCCAGAGTGACCAAGTTAGACTGAGGTAGCAGGTGGACTGCACTGTAGTTTATATAACTGAGAGAAAGAATGTAGTCTTTAGACTCTGGCTACTGTACCACACACGACAGAATTTTTCACTGCACTGTAGTATATATTACTGAGAGAAAAAACGTAGTCTTTAGACTGTGGCTATTGTACTGCACACCACTCAATTTTTCACTGCACTGTAGTATATATAACTGAGAGAAAGAACGTAGTTTTTAGACTCCGGCTACTGTACCGCACACGACAGAATTTTTCACTGCATTGTAGTATATATAACTGAGAGAAAAAACGTAGTCTTTAGACTGCGGCTATTGTACCGCACACTACAGAATTGTTCACTGCACTGTAGTATATATAACTGAGAAAAAAAAATTACTCTTTATACTGTGACTACTGTACAGCACACTACAGAATTGTTCACTGCACTGTAGTATATATAACTGAGAGAAAAAAACGTATTCCCTAGACTGCACTACAGATCCCAGCAAGCCAAGGTACAACAGTAGCAAAAATGAGTACTGAGAGGACTTTGGGCAATTTCTTTGGGGTCTGTGTGGACCACATGCTGTCCCCTTTCTGCCAGCAGTCGTTGTGCACAGTGTGCAGCCAAGATGGTGGTAGCTGCACTACAAGTCCCAGCCAGCAGCCAGGAGGAGACCAAAAAAAAGGTGCTTGTAGCCCTTAAAAGGGCTGTTGGGTTCTTTGAGGATGATTCCTGCCTAACCAACATCTAAATTGAGGCCCTAACACTCTCCCTGACAGCTCTGTCCCTAATCTCATGCAGGCGGCATCTGAGGCGAGCAGCGCAGGACCAGATTCTTATATTCCCAAGTCATCTGATCTGGCCAGCCAATCCCTGCTATCGACTTTTAGGGGTTCCACGTGATGCTAGGGGGTACCAAAGACTCTCCTGCATGTTGATTGGCTGAGAAAAAGGCGCCTAACATGCAGGAAGAGGAAGATGCAATTTCCTTGAGTATCGCGAGATTCTCGTCCGAGTATCGAGCATGTACAAATACTCTAATGCTCGAACGAGCACCAAGTTCGGACGAGCATGTTCGCTCATCTCTAGTCCTAAGATGTAATAAACCTATAATTTTAATGAGGTGCTATTTCCCCAGTATTTCCGATGTAAACTTGGTGAAGGCTGATCCTGTTTTTTTTTTTGCTGACTCTTTATATGAATTTTGCTAATAAATACACCTTCTATGCATAAGCGTCCAGTAATGAATCAATAATAATCCACAAATGTTGTCTAACTATTTGTTTAAAATGTCTACTTTCTTCTACCTAATTCTAGCATGAATTTGATATTCAATATCTTATATTAATTGGTACTGGCAATATAGCTGGTTTCAGGTGACACATGAAGAAGTTACAGATAGTAACACAACTGTTCTATATTATGTCTAATTTTGATTTACATATGACTGTAAAAATATTACATCATTGTATAACCGTCTAACACGTGTTTTCTTGTCACAATGTTAATCATTTCAGCTAATGTGCCAGCCAGTATATATTGGTTCAAGACACACATATTTGACAGCCAGTCAATCTCTGCCATTGTCTAGAGGTTCTACTTTACGAAAAACGTCTGCACATACTGATAACTATTGATTCCATTCACTTGGTGTTCACAACAAGTGACATCCAAATACATAACAAGTAGATAAAGTGGCAGCGCTTGCAAAATCAATATGTGTAAAAGTGCACAGCACAGAGGAACATTAATATTTTGAAAATTCACAGCATCTGACATGAGGTTGCTGCAGTGATTTCATGGAGCTATGCCAAGAACAAAACATGATTTATGCTGTCTGTAACAATCATTAGTTGGGTAAGGAGTTTATGTCATGGTATTACCAGTTCATAAACTTCTGTGATTGAAGGTAAATATACTACAAACACCAGCCTGACTAACATCTAAAATCATACATGAAATGTTACCATGTTATGTTTATCTTTATATGAAATGTTATTCCTGGTGACATAAAAAAGTTGGCTTTTTCCAGTATGTGGGGATTAGCAATACTGGGCCATTTACAACTGGCAGCCTACTGAGGTAAAGCAGACACTACCATGAGTTGTAGGTTGTTAACACTAGGTTAGAAGAAATAATGGTATAATACATGTTAAAACTAGAGATGAGCGAACATGCTCGAAACGAGCACTGTACCGCTCGGCTCCCCTGCGCTCGCATGGGCGCAGGCAGCCGCTTCCGCCCTCATGATCGCAGGGGAGCCGAGCGGTACAGTGCTCGTTTCGAGCACGTTCGCTCATCTCTAGTTAAAACATATTTTTAATTTATGATATTTATATAAAAATCTCAATCTGAGGTTAGAACTTGACAAATATAGACATAAGTGTTACTACATAGACACTGTGGGGCTCATTTATTAAGACGGGCACTGATCTTAAGTGTATCTGTACTGAAGGATGAAGCAGACCATAGGACAAACTTAAGGCCCCATTCACATGACCGTATATTTGCGGGCCTGCATTACTGCGGACCCGCAAATATATGGGGGCCGCCCGGCGTGTGTTCCGCAGCGCTCGGAACACACGCCGTGCGGCCCCATTGAAAACGCCTATAGAGCCCATAGAGGTGAATGGGGCCGCATCTATTCCGCAATTTTGCGGATAGATACGGCCCCTTTCAATACGGTCGTGTGAATGGGGCCTTAATCTACACCAGCTTTCATGCTGACGCATATTTAAGCCATTTTCTACATCAAAAACTGATTCAGAAAATTATAAATGATATGGGCCCGCCCTATTCCATGAACACACCACACACCCTTTTCTCGACCTGTTGGAAAAGTGGCATGAGCAGGGAAATGAAAAGTGACAAGTGATGTGCGATAAAATCTGTGACTGATATACTGTACACCACAAAAGTTGCTTTTGCTGAAAGTTCTGTTCATGTGAAGACTGAATGGCTGATATTGAGATTCCAGTGATTTTTAAGAAAAAGTGATTCTTCAACAGGCACTGTGTGTATAATACAGTTTTGCGATCTATATAATTGCTCAGAGGGCAAATAATTATCTACCTTGAACCTTTACGCCTGTTCACATCTCAGCTAATGATTTTTATTGTTCTGTTCCAATACAGGAGCAGAACAATGAAAATAACAGAATCCAGCAAACAACTGGGACAAGCAGCATTGAACAGACCCAATTAACTTTAATGAGTTCTGTCCAGTTTCTGTTCAGAAGCCTGGCATTATAACTGGATAAAATACTGTAGCAAGCAGTGCTATGTTGTCCTGTTTTTTTTTTGTTTGTTTTTTTTTTTTACTACATAATCTGTCATGAAGACTCCTTTATAGAGATTATGATGAAGATATGAATACAGCCTTTCTAGTCACTTTAATTTATACCGTCTAAAATTACTTATTTCATTTGATACAAGGTCTACCTCGATAGTGAATCCTCTGGGTTTCCATAGATAGAGATCAGCATCTCTGGTGTGGAACTCATGGGCAATGGCTGATGTGAATAGAAACCAGTTCATGGCAGCAAAATTAGGAGAAAGAGGGGGTCATTTATTAAGACTGTCATTTTAGACGCTGGTCTTAATATCCCCTAAATCCCCGGAGTTATGCAGAGGAGCTGGCCTCTACATAACTTTGGCGGATCCATCGCCACTTTTAAATGTAAGACAACATCCTAGGGAGAACTATAGAGGATGCAGTTATTATTGGGGATTAGAGATGAGCGAATCTTCGAAGATTTGCTTCTCCGAATGTTTGTCGATTTTTTTTAAAGATTCAATCTTAATATGAATCTATTCGGTCGAATGTGCGTACAAATCATTCGTTATTCTGGTCGTGTTCTGTGAACATTTGCGCACTTATAACGAACATAGCATTGTTAAAGGTACGCTACCTAACTGAATACTTACGTACATTTGTGTACGAAGTGCGCAGGAAAACTTAGCGTACTATTGTCTAGCGATTGCGTAATAAGCAGGCACGCACGCCACTAGGCAGGCAGAGCGAAGTTTGGAAAATGGCTTCCAGGCGATCTTCAGCATTTAGCTCTGGAGAGCTTAAATACATGATCCGGCTGATGGACCGGCAGGATTACGATGGCACACACCGACACCCGAACCAGCAGAAGAAGGAGATGGTGCAGCAGGTGATCCGAGGCTTGCGCCATCACTTTGACACAGTGAGGACCCCGGGCCAGATCCAGCGGAAATGGTCCAATTTGAAGTTCAAGTGCCCAGAGCGGCTTAATGAGATCCGCGTAGAGATAGGGCAGGGTGAGTAACAACATATTTGAAAAGTAAAAACATGTTAAAAAATGAGTGTACTGTATTGTATATATACCAGTGAGTGCCAATAATGAAAACCGTATAGAAGGAAAACGTGGGTGTGAGTAGTGCGCTGCAGCAATTTTCTCTCATGCTAGGCTACGCCTCTAACTCCACCCAAACAAGTGAAGGTATTCTCAGATACGTGCCCCTTCACAGTAATTTGCCTTAGGCTACTTTCACATATGTGGTGGTGATCCTGCAGGCTGTTCTCCAGTATTTGTCTGGCCAATTCCCGGCTTTCTTGACAGATAGCGGCCAGATCAGCGCCGTCCCCCATTATTGTTAATGGGGCTGGCCGTTCTCCCGTTTGTGTCAGGCAAATGCGCTAGTGTGAAAGAAAGTACCCTTAGATGTATGCCCTTTCATAGTTAGCGCTTCCTCCTCCTACACACAGATTCAAAGACGTGCTCATGCTGCAGCTAATGTGAGTGGGCAATATCAAATATATTCCCACGTTAACGATATTAAGAAATTTATTGCAATAACGATATACATTGCGATAAACACCCATTGCTATTGAGCGAGCATGCTCGGCCGAACTCGCTGTGCGGCCGAGCATGCCTACGCTCAGGTGCACTCGGTGTTCGGCTGAACACCTAGTGTACTCAAGCGCAAAGCTCGAGTCCCCTAGACAGATCCGTCATGAACCCAATGCAAGTCAATTGGGACGGATCCGTTTGGTGTGACAACCTTACCTTTACCTGCAGCTCCCTCCTACTGTCCAGCAGGTGGCGGTGTGATAAAGATTACCACTCTACGCGCCGTCTTCCTGCTGGAGCAGGTCGGGAGCTACCAGGGAAGGTAAGTATGTCTCTGTGTCTGTGGGTTTTTTTTTTTTTTAATTTGGGGCACTTCAGTGCCTGGTTTACTCCCATAGACTTCAATTATGCTCGGGTGCTCGGCCGAGCACTCGAGCACTCCTGAGTGCTCGGCCAGAGCACCCGAGCATATGAGCACCTTAGTGCTCGATCATCACTAATACCCATTTAAAAGAAAAAAATGGCCCTCCTCTCACCCACAATATCTTTATAGTAGTATACAGTGCTAGTATTAAAAACAGTCGGTCATCATAACAATTGTGTATGGATTTATGTTGCAGAGCAACGTCAACGACGTCACCGTCACCATCGAGAACGGACGGCCCCTACAATACCATCAGCTTCTAGTAAGTGTAAACATATTTAATTTTTTTTTAAAATCCAGGCTACGTGAGAGTGCAGCTGCAGTGATACAGTACAACACAAGTGGTTAGGAATCTTTTCACCCCCATCTACTTGTATTCATAAGTGAAAAATGAAGAACACATGTTAAAATGAAGTATATTAAAGAATAAAGAAAAATAAAGAAAAAATTTTTTGAATAGAATTGAAAAATAAAGTGAATAATATATTTATAAGATTTAGTTTGATCCACTGTAAAGATCAGTGTATTTTGGCAAAAAACGCATAAGTAACGCAAGAAAACCGCAAGATGTTAAAGACAAGTATCTAAAATAATAAAGAATGGATAAGGTATATAAGAAAGGATGATGGGAAAACAAACAATGGTATCCCTCTCTTTTTCCATATCTTTAAATGTTTTTTAAATATATATTTTTTATGTATTTTTTATGTATCTTTGTAATTATTTTGGTATTTTGGAATTTTACATTATCGGTTTTATTTTTTATTTTATTTTTTAGTCAATATATGAATATAAGAGGTATCTATAGGATAGCCAATCTATTGAATATAGATCACTTAGATATAAGTTTGGGTATAAGTTTTGATATTCTATTGTGATATATACTCAATTATGGTCATGCAAAATGTATCGGCATTCACCTGGAGGAAGGTGTTACTAGTAATGAAGTGAATTTACATGAATAATTAAAGGAACCGCCTAGAGGTGGAACGAAGGATAGAATAAAAGGTAGCAGTCACTTGAATCAAACAGACCCACTGATGAAGAAGCAGTTGCTTCGAAACGCGTCTGGGCGTTCTAAGAATGATTTGAGTCTGCTATATACTTTGTGAAAGATCGGGCTGGCCAGCTAAACAGAAGAAGAGAGGAGAGAATCTTTTATATTTGGTGCTTTAACAAGCTTGAACATACTTATGCAATTGCAGGACCTTTGAAGCACTCCTTAGATCAAGGACCTGTGTGATGTCATAATCACATGGTTGGTACCTCGTGACCCAAGCAGTCACGTGATCGCAACTCCGTGAGTCACGTGGGACGCCACAAAGTACTCCGGAGAACAGGATACATTCCTCCATGCGGACTTGCATATCGCAGACTACAGCATAAAGGGTAAAGTACTGTCATCTACTTGTACTCACTTCATATACTTATTTTTATAACTAACATAATATGGACATAAAGAACAAGTATTGTGACCAACTCTGTTTATGACAATTACTAACCATCTAATAAGAAGCAACAGACGATTACTATAAGAAGATCGTATATAAGATATTCCATCAATAAATACTCAATATAGTTATGTAAACTGTTAAGAAGAGATTCCTACAAACATATTGTTATATTATTATATGGATATTATTATATGAAAATGGCATTGACTGTATTATATATTCCACTATTTTAGCATGTGAATTCTAGGTTATGCCCTGGTATATATAAGATTACTAATATCATATGTACATCTATTTATACATGTGTATATATATCTGAGCATACCATTCCATTTTTTGGTTTTATGTTATGTATTTTATATGGTTTTATTTATAAAGGTTGTTTTGTACAATAAAAAATATCCAGTTTCCAAATATTGAGTGCCCTCCCATCTTTATATATATTTTGCATTTCTATTTATATTGGTTGGGTGAACCAATGAGGAGAGAGCACCAGGTACATGGTTACCTATAAGTGGAGAGCCTTTTAGTATTTGTAATTGGTTAGGAATCCAGCCCGAAACTATTCACATGTATCAACAGCAGAAGTTACAACTGTCCATTAGAGTTGAATGTAATGCCATTATTTAATGATTTTTTGACAGCTGCTGCACCACAGAGGAGCCCCTCTCATCCTCCTCCACCACAACTGCCAGAGAGGAGGACCCCACCTGCCCCTCCAACACCACCAGCCCAACTTCCAGAGGTAGAAGGTAGGTAAAATAAAAAGTGTAATGGGTGGACCTTCTGGCCCTGATTTATCACACCTTCACTCCAGAATTCTGTCTTCAAAAAGTCGCACGATAGGGCTTTTGCGACTTTTTTGCGCATTTTTTTGCGACTTTTTGCATGTGTACACCACTCACTCCAGTTTGTAATATGGGTGGAAAAATGGGTGTGGTTAGCCATGTTAATGAGTTTCACTCCAGATTTATCATTGCGACTTTTTAAAAAAAGTCGCAAAATAGTCGCAATCTCACTCCAGGAGGAGGGTGGAGTAGGAAAAGTGGAGTAGCTTCCCTAGAAAGAAGTGTTAGGTTTAAGGACAAGCCACATTTATCAAACAACCTGTGACGTTTGATAAATGTGGCAGAAAGTACTCCAACACAGACTGAAGCAAAACTGACTTCAAATATTTTCCTAATGATAAATTCCCCCCTCTGTCTTTAGAATATAAGCTAAATTTATATTTTATCTTTTGTAGCTCCAATCGGCAGAGAGTTTTCCCCAGGACCATGGGAAGACCACTCAGTATGGGTGTCCAGTAAGTACAAACGCCAAACTAACCATGGGGGGAATTTATCATTAGGAAAATATTTGAAGTCAGTTTTGCTTCAGTCTGTGTTGGAGTACTTTCTGCCACATTTATCAAACGTCACAGGTTGTTTGATAAATGTGGCTTGTCCTTAAACCTAACACTTCTGTCTAGAGAAGCTACTCCACTTTTCCTACTCCACCCTCCTCCTGGAGTGAGATTGCGACTATTTTGCGACTTTTTTTAAAAAGTCGCAATGATAAATCTGGAGTGAAACTCATTAACATGGCTAGCCACACCCACTTTTCCACCCATATTACAAACTGGAGTGAGTTGTGTACACATGCAAAAAGTCGCAAAAAAATGCGCAAAAAAGTCGCAAAAGCCCTATCGTGCGACTTTTTGAAGACAGAATTCTGGAGTGAAGGTGTGATAAATCAGGGCCCATGTGTGGCCTTCTCAGTGATCAGCTCAAAGAAAAAAAAAAGCTCAATACAGATACATGTCACTGAAAAACTAATTCCAGTAGATATTCCAAATATATAATGACATGCAATTACTAAAGTATTCTGATCCAGGTGCTAGTTTGAAAGTTTGGAATATTTTTCGTGGGACAAACCCTTTAACTCCATCATACTAATTATATTGCTGTTTCCACCCCTACAGATATCCCGACTGACTTTGAGTGGGAGGCAGCCTTATGCCGCTTTGACACCAGGCTCCATGCTGCCTCC